>JANRGW010054509.1:0-31168 GCA_024733675.1 Psilopsiagon aymara | reverse complement strand
TCAGGCCACAAGTCAAAAACACAGTGCTGCACCAAGTACTAAGAAGGAGAAAAATGACTGCTACTGCTGAACCCATGGCAGTAATTCATATGGTTTTGTTGTAAATCAACCACAACATAATAACCGAAGTAATTCTAAGCACTCACCAGACAAGTGTATATGTTCTGTGCTTCAATGAGTATTGATAGCAGTTTCAAGTCATATAACAAAGATTCAATTATGTCTAGGACTAGCAATGTCTCAAGCATTTCTGATCATTGCATTTATTACAGAATGAATGCTGGGGAAATTTGTAAATAAACAATCTAAATGAAAAGTGAGTGCTGCCATCCTTTAGTCTGATGAATGAGAATAAAATGCAAAAAAGCATAATTCCTGATGGAGACATCTCATTTGAAAGGTAGCTGGAGATTTTGGTACATCAGCGCCCCTCTTCCATGTGGAAGGAGGATATTCCAAATCTCATTGAATATCTAAACACACAATCTGTCACACAACTGTTTAAGTCAACGTGGAATTAGTGGAAATATTGTGGAATATTTCATCATCACAAATGCATGACAGGCAATATTTGGACTTTCAGTAACATTGACTGCCCTGAATCCTGCTCAATAAAGCCTGGGCTGTTCCTTGCACTGTGTAGAAGTGCTGTGTCTGGCTTACCATGGTGAAGACCAGCTCTGGGAAGAAGCTGGTGGTTTTTGGCAATGATTTCTGAGAACGTAGATGGAGAAACTGAGGTATGAAAAACAGGCATTGTCATAGAGTTCCACAAGCTGAGAAGTGGAGAAATATGGAGGGAAAGACCAAATGCCGCAGAAGAAAGAACAGCTCTTGACAAGAACAGACATCCAGAAAGTGCTTGAAAAATATGTGTGACTGAGCATTGCAATCCTTTATATAGACATTTGGCTTATGTTTACCCCTGATACTTAGCAATAAAGAGAGACTAGCACTCTAATGAGCTTCCGTTCCCCAAGGCACATCTCGCCTCTCTTCAGGTAACAGCACCCTTTCCAGTGTTAATGACTTTATTCTGTGTACCAAGGCAGACTTCTTTTTTTACCATTTACCCTCCACCTATATGTGACAGATGGTGGGATGTGCAGTTTTGGGAGCTAGTCTAGGGTGCATGAACTGATATGCATTAGGCTCACAAATTCAATTGCGTCTTACCTGTCTGCCTGAGGAATCCGTCTACTAGAAGAAGTGAAGAGTGAGAGAAAGGCAGCAGCTAATGCTTGTTTATTGTTTTTTTTTTTTTTTTTTCCTTTGGGGGGGGGAAAAAAAAAACCAAATAGTTTTGCCTTTCTGCCAGAACTTTAAATCACATTTCAGCTGAATACGCTGAGAGCTTAAGGTCATCCTCTTATGAAAGCACAGGCAGAGGGGAAGGGAAGCGTCAAGCTGAAAGAACCATTTCTGGTCTAGATAAATTCAGGACATACAGAAAGATGCTTTGCTCTTATGGATTTAGGCCCAAAGCCTGTAAGCTCTGAAATACCTAACTTTACTCACACGAGTAGACCATCTGAAGCCTGTGCATCTATCTCCAGGAGACAGGCTAAGCGTGTGCATAAATGACAAATAATCATGTAAAAATCAATGATTTCCAACCTCTGAATGCCTGCTCATTCAGTTGCAATAATGACAATTCCAGTTGGTACCCATCCTCCCCCAATTTTACTTCTGATGGAGGATGCATGGCTGTGGCATGTGTCAATCTCTATTAACCCACACATGACCCACAACTGAACTAAAAACCAATTAAAGGAGCACTGTGAGGCTCAGCATAACATAATAATTGAAAAGGGTAACTGTGGTAAAGTAAGAGTACTAATCGCAGAAAGAGGGGTAGTGCACATCCCTTGGCTTGCCGGATGAAATAATATTTTCTTGCCATAGACTATACAAGGCTTTATTGACAACAAGATCACACTGTTTGTGCCCTAAACAAACCTCTGATCCTGGGGAATTGTTTCTTTTTTCCTGCTGAATTAGAAGGAGAAAGAGTGAACAGACTGGAATAACTTGAGGCACCACCTATGTGTGGTACAGGGCTGAGCTAGACCTTTTTGCCAAAGCAAGGAGCCAGATGAGGACAGTGTGACCTCCTCTTGTGCCAGCACAATATTGCACGTTTTTTTGCACTGGAAGAGGAGGAGTTGAATTATTGCAGTATATCCCTGCAGTAATACTGCAATCAAGTCATTGGAGGTCAGACCTAAAGCATCTGTTGACCGGCACACAAATTTCCTTGCAGGACAAATTTCTCCTGTCAGCAAGTTTCAAAAACATGTCTGGTGCAATGGCCTGGGTGAAGGAAGGCTCATAAATTAAAGTACATATAGTAAATACTTTATAAGTAAATACAGTAAATTACTGACTGTTTCAATGAGCAATGAATCTGTCAAGGGAAAATAGGTCAGCCATGTTGTTTTATTTATTTGTCTATCTAAGCTATAACTCTCACTGGGTTTTGGCCCCGCTCACTCCATCCTAGCTGTCCAAACTTATGGCCCATGGTGAGACTTGAAAAAGCTCCAACTCAGGTACTCATAAGCTTATTCCTTCTTTTTCCTTTCAGTTAGATCCTTGCAATCTGTCATCTAGATCAGCATCAGGAAGTGTTTAACACCAACAAATATTGGTCTGAAAGTGCTCATAAAAAAGTTCACCTGCAGAAGGAAGAGTGTTAAATAAGAGTGCAATGGAAACATAAAAGGTAAAAAGCCCTGGACCAAAGCTGTGCAATCTCGAAGCACACTATTTATAAGGTCACTTTATTACTTCGACCCAAGGTGGAGGTAGCAACCAAAGTCTGGGATGTTCTTTGCTGCAGTGTAAAATATAGGGCAAAAATAGTAAGCTTGTTTCTTCTGCTGCCTGTCAACATGTCCTACCAAAAGACTAATTCCTCCATGGAGTGCAGGTCTGTAAGGAAGAGGACAGTGAAGGAAAAAATTCTGGTAAGCATTTTTAAGGAAAATAATGTCAAAATATCTTAAAATATCATTGCTTTAGATGGGATTTGCAAGTTCAGCTGCCTGATTAACTTTCAGTGGCAGCTAAACAAAAAAGTGGATTTCTTCTGCCAGTCTTCCCCAGCCCAGAGAAGCACATACACCATTCCAAAGACACCATTTTTTAGTTTTCAAAACCCATGTTTCCAGAATTTTGTAAATAAATAAATGAAGATTTCATATGGAGAGTTGTGGTCAAAAGACAGAGGGGAATTACCGGTTTATCCATTCAAAATGTTCTGTGACAGAGCAATCAGCAAGGGGTTGTGGGCCAAGCGCTGATGATGCAAAAGTGTGACTTTGTTTAAAGCAGGCTGCTGTGCTGTGTTCCACTGGTGATTAACCAGGTTCATGGAGACTCAGATCCACAGTGATAGCAAGCTCTATTCATGTCCTATCTAGTGATCATAAATGTAACACAAGTGCAGAGTTTAGCCCAAGTTTTCTTAGGAAAAGTCTGAGTACAAAGTTAATGTGTTAGTCGCCATGATGTAAAGAGCTGAGACTGTGTGGAACAGCAATTTATCGTAAGATAATGAAGCGCAACCAGTGATGTTCAGTTTATTTATTCCTCCTTGACCTTCTGAGAGAGCCTCATGCCCTGCTGTAGAGACCAGACCACATACATTAATTCTTTTATGATCAACACATGCGTTGGTGTCATTCTTCATACAGCATTTCTTAAATTTCCTTCTTAGTTCTATGCTGAAAAGATTGGAAAGACTTGGTACACCCTGAAGCTTGAAGAGGACTGAACTTGCTTTTGGACCATTCCTTTCTTAATGCTAGTGTAGGATGAAGCATTCCCCCAAATCCTGATCCATTTATCTAATCACAGTGAAGAAGATGACACTACTGAAAGTTCACCACAGGAAATGCACTATTGGAAACCATAAATACATTGACCTTTTCTGCCTTCCTTGATCTGATGTGACAGCAGAGGTCTAAGATAGAAAACCTTTTTCATTTCCCCTCATCCTTTGCTATTTTGATGTTCTTACTCTCTTCTTTGCTTTGCGAGCATGAAGGTATTTACTTGCTTTCTCCCACCAGTAACCACAAAAAAAAAAAAAAAAAAACCACTTTGGAACTCAGGAATGGGGAGGTCAAACCTTGCCTTTAAGGAGACAGGCTTCACACTGTAGGATGATGTGGACCAGGAGCTGAATGTAGGTGTAGTCCTTCGTATCCACTTTGCCAGGAATGAAGCAGCAAGGCTGGAAAGCCCCTGGCTCAGAGCATAAGAAAGCCAAGAGCAATGCCAGTTTTGAGAAGGTGGCCTTTCTACAACATCTACTTTGCCTCATTGAACATCTTAACCCATTTACTTATTGCATAGTCTTGTGGGAACAAGCCTGTAATTCAAGCCATATTTGTTTTAATTGCCTCTGGCTTTTCTCCCCATTTGGCATACGTACAAAAGGAGGATAGAAGAGCTTTTATGGGAGTAAAATTCTATAATGAATCATTTATATAGAAAACAGACTACATACTAATGGGGAGGATGAGAAAGTTCCTTTGACCATGGGTTGTTTTGTGCCTTTAACTTGGTATTATGCAGCCCAGAGATGAGTGGAAGTCTTTAACTTCTTGAAGTCTCTCCTTTGCTGCAATACAGCAACCTTATCTATAGCTACTGAATTGTAATATGTATAAAGGTGATTACAATGCATGTATCATATGTAAAATTTAATTGTAGCATTTCTATGACAACAAAACTGACTATAATCTTTTCTGGATTCTGACTTGAGGTTTGAGTGTTGTCTTCACCCAGTTATAACATACTCCAGAGTGATTTCATATACTGCATCCAGACTTTTCCATCACCTACCTGTCCTTAAAGACCATTACCTGACCACACCACCCATTTTCTGAAGAACATTCATAGGCAATCACAGATAGAATGAGCTTCCATGCCAACTGTTTCAGACATTTCTGTATGGGGATGTTTTGGGTCTGGAGCCAACTCTTTGCAGGCACACAGTCCTTTTGCCACTCCAAGGCACTAGGAGCTGAGAAGCACAGCCCTTTCCCAGCCCCTTATATGGATTTCAGTAAAGGAGATAATCCAGCCCAAATGGGTTATGCAGATAATACCCAACAGTAACGATGGAGACACGCTCTGCTGAAATCCCCTTTTATGGCATAGCTGAATAGACTCAGATTTCCCAAATATCTGATGCATAAGACAACTCTGCGTAAGGTCATACAGCAGACAGAGAGCCACAATGTGGTGACAGGCTGCATCTTCCAACCATCCTCTTTAAAGCCGGACTCCAGAGCAGTGCAGCCTCTAGGCCTTAGCTCTTCTCTGTGTACCAAAGGTGGCTGCCCCTGCACCCCGCAAGGGTGGTTGGGTGATCACTGTGGTGCTGCAGAGTGGCAAATGCATTGTATGCATTTGCTACGGGGAAGCACCTAAAGCGAAATGTCATGAATCCCCTCCAAAATGCATTCACTTTAGGTGCCTACTTTGCCTGCACCTGCGAAAGAGTTACACACTGTAGACTCCCACTGAAGTCATTAGAGAGAGACAGGCATGTCTATCACCATTTTTCTGTGCTATAGGCACTGGAGTGGAGCCAGACTACGGACATCATGAAGTGCTTCACTCGTGCTGGCTATGCCAATTGGTGTCACAACCAAACACAGTCATTTTCACTTAGTCAAACAAACCCATCTTTCGCGTGTGAAACCTGACACATCTTAGGTCCTTTTTCCAAAACTTAGTTTTTTTGGCCTTTTTTTTAGGTGTGCTCTTTCATCTTCAGATAAATGAAAAACATTTAGTGTATGTAGCATCAGAACAAAATGACATGCTGTTAAGGCATTTCCAGAATCTTGTTTGTATCTATAGAACTCTGTTTCTCAAAGGAGGCTCTTTTTATAAATAGGATGTCTTCCTTCCAGGTCTAGAACTTGTGAATTTATGACAAAATTCCAGTCCTGTCAGACTCAGCTCAACAGAGCTATTTTACATTTCAAAACAAAAAAATAGGAAGTGACTGGTTGCTACGTTTTCTGACATGCATCTCTTTTTGAACTTCGTTATCATCACTGCGCAGCTGAAGATGATAATATATCCAGCTCTGAACATATCCAGCTTTGTAAAACCCATGTTACTCCAGCAAAGAATGCTGTTCACAAGCCAGATCCAGAGGCCACGGTGCCAAGTAACCTCCCAGCAGGGATATTCTCCTCTTCCCAGGAGAGCAATGCACATTTCTCCATGGTCTCCATTCCTTCATCAGTATAACCTCTACCTTGTTTCTTACATGTTGACATAAAGTACGCTAAAGTACGCTGGGTAAAGATGTCTTCACAACTGGTAGTTTTTGGGTGGGACCATGACTTGTATGGTTAGCCATATGTTTTGCAAAAAAAATGGTCTCAGAAATAATGCCAGCCTCACATATTGCTAAAGCTAAGTCTCCCCTGACAGTGGAGAGTCTCTACTTGAGCCTTTGCAAAACTTATGCCAGTACTAAGCATTTGACATTGGTTTTCTATTTAATTGCTAGTTCCCAGCATTGAACACTTTGTAAGATCAAAAGCCTGACCTGTTCTGAAGCCTCTAAAATTTCCAGACTTAAGATTTTCTCCTGGAGAGTGGCATGTAATAGAAAAGGAGCTGATCTCTTGTGGCTCTGCTCTGTAGGAAAGAGTAGGAGGGGACAGGGTAGCAGCTTGTCTCCATCTGAGATTTCTGAGAGGAAAAAAATGCTGAAAAGTTTCAGAACAGAATGGCAACTGTCACTAATTGCGTGATTTACTGCTCAGATAATGTGTGGTTTGAACGCTTGTAGGAGTAGGGTCTACTCTGTTGCAGCTCCTGTTCCTTGATCTGTTTATTTGTTATTGCACTAAGCAGCTAGTAGCCTAAACCTGAATTAATCTGAGGAGCACAGTGACCTATTTTGCAAAGAAGGGATGGATGGTTCTCCAGACTCCTCCCTTCGACCAGTTTCAATGCCTTAACTTGCTTAAATCACATTTAGATGCTTAACCCTTTATTGGAACTGGTCCTAAGTAATATCAGAAGAGGTGCCTATCATGCCAGGGTGGAAGTCCCAGTGTGACACAAGATACTGCATTCCTACAATCACTATTCTGCATTGATTTTTAAAAACTGAAGGATTATATGTGATTGCGGATGAATAAACATGCATGGAAATCACAGACACAGACAGCACTTTCTTGTCCATGCAGTGGACACTTAGGTACTCCTTGTGAAAATTACATGTTTGAGTACATGTAGTTAGTTGCCTATATAAATGGGTACAAAACATGCATGCGGAGCTGGTATCTAACTTAAAAATACCTCCTTTTTTCCTTTTTATTTACACTTTCTTCAGTAATTTTACCAGCTAGCAGACCCCTCAGAAATGCATGATGCTCTGTAATGGCTGCCTAGCAACTCAGTGGGATGAAAAAACTCAATTTCATTTAGGTGTTAAATAATCTGAAGTGCAGTGAATGTATCTTACGCAAACACTGGAGGGCTTAAAAACAGCAGCAGCAAACCACAGCATTGGCATAATGGTGAAGATGTCCTAATATAATGGAACAAGACGATATTTGGTATTTTTGAGAGTGCAGTTTGAGAGGTTTCTTAAAAGCAGGTATCTACAAACATGAGTGAATTGTTTTTTGAGTTTTGCCTTGGTAAATATGGATGGATAAAGTAGTGATCATAGCACTGCACACACTCCAGGTGTGCTCATCTTGGGCTTCATGATCTGTGTAAATATCTGCATATTTTTGAGCTTGGCAGCCCTGAGGTTACTCCTTACAAAAACAGCATTCTTACTGCAAAATACTTGGCTTCAATTTGTTAAACAGGTGATTTAAGATCATTAATTTTACATTGTAAACAGAATAAAAAAATCTTCTTTGAGGAAAGAAAAAAGGGAGCAAGGTGGAGAAAACATAATATTGTTTCTGTACAGAAGGTATCTGTAGAGCCCTACCTGCGATAGACAGAATCCGACAGGTAGAAATGAGGGACAGAAATGTATGAAAATGGTACAGAAAGACTAAACCCACTGGAGCCCATGAGTATTTCATGCTCCTGGATAGTTTAGTAAAACTGATTAAAATGACAGTTCAGATAGTGCAAGGAAGGAGTCAAGTCTGAGATTTCCTATAATATATATGATCAAGATAGCAAATTCATAGCTTGTGAGGCTTGTGGGTGGTTGCTTCAGCTCCTGCTGAGAAAAGCAATAATTTGCTTGCAGGTCACATCTTGCCAGGCAGTGGAGAATGCAAACTTAGGTGTCTGGTATCCTGGGACATTGTCAGCTTAATTCTCTTTGAACTTCATTAAGTTACTACAGCAACCTGAGATCGTTACTGTGTGGTCCCGTAATGACCAAGTTGTTTCAGAGATGTGAAGAACCAAGAGTGCTGCTGGGTAAATGACTTTCCCAGTGTCCTGGTTTAACCCCAGTGGGCAGGTCAGCCCTGCACAGCTGCTCCCTCACTCCCTGCAGTGGAATGGGGGAGAGACTTGGATGGGTAAAAGTGGGAAAACCTGTGGGTTGCAATAGACAGCTCAATAGTAAAGCAAAGGCACAACAAGAAATTCATTCACCGCTTCCCATTGGCAGGTGGGTGTTCAGTCATTCCCAGAAAAGCAAGGCTCCATCACACCTAATGATGACTTGGGAAGACAAACATCTTCACTCCAAACATCCCCAGCTTCCTCTTCTTTCCCCAGGTTTATATGCTGAGCATGATGCCATATAACATGGAATATCCCTTGAGTCAGTTGGGGTCAGCAGTCTCAGTTGTGTCCCCTCCCAATTTCTTGTGAACCCCCAGCGTACTCGCTGGTGGGTTGAGAAGTAGAAAAGGCCTTAACTCTGTGAAAGCTCTGCTCAGCAGTAATGAAAACATTCCTGTGTTATCAATGCTGTTTTGGTCATAATTCCAAAGCATGGCACCATACAAGCTACTGTTAAGAAAAGTAGCTCTACCCAAGCCAAAACCCATGTAACAGGGAGTGGTGACACTGCTTGGATGCAAATTAGATGTAGTGCATCAAAATGCCTCCCCCAAAAGCAATGCACAATTATTAACACAGATACACACTTTTCCTATGGATTGGCAGTGAACTTATAGGAAAAGAAAAACAAAACAAAGCACATTGCAGCTTTGAGTTAGAAAAAAATTAAAAATTAGTTTTTATTTAATATTCTGTTTCCCCCTCTAAATTTTCTCCTTTGGCAATAATGAAGCAAAATCAGTTATTCACAAAGATCTATTGGAAATGCACAGTAAAGCCCAGCACATCTGTATCATTTCACATTAACAGACTTGAACATTCCTTTCTGTAGAGTAGAAGAAGGAAGACTACTTCAGAGCGGTGGGGCAAATCTCAGTCTCTGCTCATCAAGGAAAGCAAATAAGGAAATATTTTGCAAGTCAGCATGTGTGTGTGAGGTAGATTTTCAACAGCAGTTTTTCAATTGCCCAGGTAAATGTTTTTTTTCTCAAAGAACAGGACCTCCTAATTGCAGATTATCTGCTCTGTAGATGGAGATCTTTGTGCCAAACTGCTCTCTAATCCTCTTCCCTTGTAAACGTATTGGCAGAGAATGCAAGTCCATTAAGACTCACATTTAATATTTACAAATCCCTGTTTATACATAAGTGCCCTCCCATCTCTTTCTCTGTCACTCTGTCAGCTTGCCTGTGTGCTCTCCATATAACATGTTGTGGTGGAATATGATTTGGTGTGGAAGAACCTGCTGCTTTGGCTTTTTGCAGAGCCTCCACAGCAGTTTTTATTACTTTTGAAAGTGTGCAAAACACTGGACCATCTCACTTAAGTTTCTGTTTCTTCCAAAGGAAATTCAATTAACTTTAATGTATTTCCAACCAAATGGAAACCTGGACTGTGTGACCTCTCCTCTGAGAGAAGCCCTTGCCTTTGCTTTCCACTTGCTACTGAAATGATAGCAAATTCTGCTGGCCAGACCTCCCTTTTTATCAGAGGCAAAATTAACTTGTCCCTCATGTGTTTTGGATTCCAGTCTAAATCAGGACACTGCAAGCTTTCTAGTCAGCTTTGACCTTGAAATAGGACATGTGGGTGTAGCTGAGCACACCTGACTCTAGGTTCTGAGCAGCTGAATGACCTTCAGGAACACAAGTGTTAACCAAGTCCACCCCCAACCTCCTTCACATTTTGTCACCCAGCAAGTCCTTGTGTCTTTTCTCTAAGAGATCTTCTTGTAGCTGTATCCTAATAAAATCCAGATCAGAGATCTGAAACCCTTTTCCGGGGGTTATTTCAGTTTAATGTCAAGATGCAAACGTTTTGAAATCACCTCTGTCTTGGGCTCCCATCATAATTACAAATACTCCATGAAACATTCTGTAGGCTGTATTTAAAAGGCTGTTACAGTGCATCTTGCTATCGCATAGTCAAGATAGGGCTGACACCCTGGTGGCATGTTTTTCTGAACAATAGATTGCTCAGAAGAGGGCAGATGGGCAGCTCTCCTGGGCTCAGCAGTAGCAGTCCTTTTCTACTTCTTAGCTGGTGCAGTGATGTGTTTTTGACTTTTGGCCTGGAAACAGCTCTGACAACACCAATGTTTTCAGTTACTGCTCAGTAATGTTTACTCTGACCAAGGACTTTATGAGCCTCATGCTCTGCCAGGAAGTAGGGGGAGCCGGGAGGAAGCAGAGACAGGATACCTGACCCAAACTGACCAAAGAGGTATTCCATACCACAGCACATCATGCCCAGGATGTAAAAAGTGGGGACAGGGACCTGGAAGGCTTAGATCACTGTTTGGTTGGGCTGGGTATTGGTCAGCAGGTGGTGAGTGGTTGTATTCTCTTCCCTTGTTATTTCCCTTATCATTATTATGATTACATATATTATCATTATTATTACTATTGCTATTATTATTGGCAGTAGCAGCAGTGGTTTGTGTTATACCTTAGTCACTGGACTGCTCTTATCTCAACCCGTGGGAGTTACATTCTTTTGATTCTCCTCCCCATCCCTCTGGGAGCTGGGGAGGGGAGGAAGGAGGGGGAGTGGGCGAGCGAACTGTGTGGCTGATTTACAGCTGGGCTTAAATCATGACAGCAGCAAAGGTAGGATGCAAGTGAGAGGTGAGGTACATACCTGCTTGCAGTCATGAGCTCTGGTTGGCAATATCTGTGCCTCCTGGCTGCCTGCTTGAAGCTGCAGTCTGAAGCTCTCCTCCTCTCCATCCAAACCCGTTTTCTGTGCTCTCCAATGGCCTATTAATTATTTGAAAAATAAAATATGCTATTGTCCTGCGGTCCTTTGCCTGATCTTCCTCCTAAAATTCCTGCTGCAGTTTGGGACTCTGACCATTTCTGCAGTGAGAGCTGGTGATGTCAGAGGCAGGGGACTGTGATCTTCAAGTGTGAACAAGTCAGAGAAGGAGATAAGTTATAAGAAAGTTCCTGCATGAAATAATTCAGTGACAAGGTGTTCTGAGAGACAAAATAGCTGCAAATGCATAGGCTGTAATTTCAAAGCTGAGGAGGGACCCTAAACCATCTCCAAATAAAATTACAAACTAAGAAGTGGCTTCATGACCCAAGGATTTATTTAGTTACCCAAGCCTCGTGCTATTCTAGTGTGTACAGGGATTCATAGGGCTGAAACAATACCAGATTAGAAGCAATGCTGGCACTGTAATGCTTGAAAGGCCTAAGCTATGAAAGAGTGAAAATATAGTCAGGAGATAAGACGGAATAAAGAATAACAATAATAAAAATTATAACAATAATAATATCAATAATAATAATAATAATGAATTTGTTTTGTTGTTGCATTTTACCAACACTAAAAGAAGAGCATCATTATATTGCTCCAGATTTCACTAACACTGAAGATGCCTGTGGACCTGCACATGATCAGGTTTCTAGTGAGCCACAAGACTAAGACAGTTCTGTGAATAACTTGGGATTTAGAACTGTATCAGCCTTTCATTTTTTGCCTATATCCTCTGTCCATTCTTCAGAGCCAAATTCTTCATTCTGCAAATCTTGATCAAAGGCAAAGGTGATGTTTCAAATTTTTTCAGACTTAGCTAACAGCAAGATCAGAGTTATCTGATACATTTTATAAGTCCAGCATAACTAAACTGCAGCTGAAAGAAGAGAGGAGGAAATGGTAGCTGATCACCATGAAAGGGAATGATGACCCCAAGTTTTGGAAGTGATTTTTGAAGGAATAGATTTAGGCACTGGATCAGTGAAGATTTTTTAATGTTCTCATATCAAAGATAAAGTATGAGATTTGATTTAATCATAAAATCAAAAGCAGGAAGATGCTCTTTAGGTAAGGAAATGAGATGCAGCAAAAATGTTCATCTGCCTTTGGAGTGGTCTCAGTGGATGTTCTTGAAGTTTTGTATTGCAAATGTATTTTAAAACTGCCATTGTGGTTAAACTGCCTGATCATCTACAGAGCTGGGATGGGAGAAACCTTAACTTGGGCTGCTCTGAATCTGGGCCTCCCTGCAACTGGAAGGTGTCCTGTTTCTGTACCTGTGTCCATTACATGGAGGCAATAGCATCTCCGGGGCTGCAGAGATAAAGCAATGCTGTCTGGCAAATGCATGAATAATATTTTGCGGCTAAACCCAACTACAGAAAGCCTTACAGAGAAAATGTGGAAGGAGCATGGAAAGCATAGCTGGAGTACACTGCTTGCCTGTGTGAAGGCAGCCCATTACATGGCTGGATGAACACGGTTGGATGGTTTTCCTCAAGCAGCCAGAGATCAATCACTTCCAATGCTATGTCTTGGGCTCATTCCTGAATGTGCAAAACCAGACCTGATATCTTCAGATACTGCTCATTTTTGGCAAATAAATGTTGCCTAACAGAAACATAGAAGTACCTATACTGTGCCAAACTGGAGATCTGTTTTGTCCAGTGTCCCGCTTTCACCCATGAGCAAGAGCAGAGTGAGCAGGTAGGAGCAGTTGCCCTGAGGCATCCCAGCAAACTCTATGTTTAGTAATTCCTGGAGAATTTTTCATCCATCAGTTTGCACTGTCACATTTTGAACTCACGTAAAAAAATGTGGTATCTACAGCACCGATGGTTCAAGCTTCAAAGCTGGAGTTCATTAAGGGTGTAGAATATCTCCCTTTATTTGTTTCCCACCCTCTGTGTGCTGGTTTATTTGACACTTCCTAGTCCTTGGATCAGAGAAGGCAGATTCTCCTTCGCTATTCATTTTTTCCAGGCCAGTCATGATTTTATACTCTTCTATCACATCCTCCTTCAGTTTATCTTCCCCGCAGGCAAAAGAGTCCCAGTCTATTGAATCCTTCCTGAGCTGTTTCATACCTTTGATCCTGCCTGTCACCCTTCTCTACATCAGCTCAGCAGCATCTATTGGGCAAGGGTGAGATGGGAACCAGGCACGATGGAAACTCACCCCACATTTATGGAGCAGCATGCTGATATCTCTTCCAGTAATGCCTAAGTTTGTTTTTCTGCCCACGGCCACCCTTTGAGCTGACATTTTCTTAGAATACCCATTTCAGGTCCAGGATTTCTCTCCTGAGAAACAGCTTTTTCTCCGAAATAAAGGCTTTTTGCCCACCTCTGTCTGAAACTGTGGTTACGTCACAACCCAGATTCCTCACTCAGTTGGGAAGAGGATTAGAGACTTCAAAACTGCAAAACACATGAAAAGATCTACACACATGGAGGGAAACTGATGTTTCTGTCTTTGCTCTGGATGCAAAGGGCACATAAATCACTGATTAAAACTGCGGCTACTCATGGACAACAGGGGCATGAATGAAAAGAAAGCAAATAACTCCATGTAGACCTTTACTTCAGCACTGGATCTGAACAGGTGGGAACAATATCTGAAGGACCCTGGCTGCTACCCTTCTAGCAAAGAACCTGGGGCATTTATTGCTATTGTTAGCTTGTTTGATGAGGGGGACTTCCAGAAATAGCGCCTAACTCTAGAGCCTCCATGCGGTTTCTCTAGTGCCTCTAGTGTCTGGAATTCAAACTGCGGGGCTCTGCGGGCAGTGGCGATGCGAAGCATGTTTCACCCCCCTGCAGACTGTGCAGGACTGAAAAACAACGGCTTCTTGTAGAAAATACTTTTCCATAGGACACGGGTTACCAGAAACCTCCAGGGCTGTCAGCAGTTAACAGCTGGAGCAGCGGCCAGTTTGATTTCTGAGTTTTCACAAGTTCTGGAAGTGTTATAAAATGTTTAAGCTGTGTAAATAAATGTCTTTCTTATAGGTTGCTTGATCTTAACTGGGCAGTGAAAATTCTGTCAGTTTGTGCTTCTACAGCATCTTTCATGCTATGATATCAGAAGGGCTTTATAAAGAGTAACTAATTAAGCATTAAACCACACAACACCCTAGTTGAACATATAAGGATTTATGGAGATGTATACAGTAAGAAGATTAAGTTTTACTTTTAGACTTTTTTCCTGAAAAATGGAAAAATAAATGCACAAGTTATTTTTCTACATAAATGACTTAAACATCTAATAAATCAGGATAATGCCAGCAAATCAGAGACAAAGAAGGCTGTGGGTGGGTGGTCTTGGAAGCACAACAGTAAGCACCATACTGGGAGGTTGCTCAGCATTTATCCCATCCTGTACATTGAGGAAAAGTGGGCACAACTTGATGTCAATCACCTCAGCTTTAAAATAGCCCCTACCCACTGGCACTTTAAAGTGCCTACACTTTGAAGGGCACAGATGCCCATGCCAGAGGCCTCTGGCATATTTCCCACATCCATCACATTAAACACATCTGTGCTGGATTCAATATATACGCTCCTAAGATAATGCTGTATATATATTCACGCAAAAGTTAAATCCAACAGCCTGGAAGAGAGGAGAGAGGAGGATTGTCTGTCACATCTCAACCACCCACTGCAGGAGGACGAGGAGCACCCTCGGTCTCAGGACGGGACAAATCCCACGCTTTACACATGATGCCACAAGGGCAGCCATGGTGGGTAGCACCAGCCACGACCATGTCAGCAGTCCTGACTCGACAGCTTGCTTGAAGCTTTTGGGTTCTCAGACACTTCAGTATCGCCTTGAGGCAAGAAAGCTGTTTGGTATCGTGTCTGCCTGTCATCTGGTCTGAATCAGGGTGTCAGGGCTGATGGCCGGGGAACTTCGGAAAGTTTTTCAGCTCACAGATAAACAGCAGCAAGCATTCTCAGGACAACACATTCTGGAGCCCCAATCTTATCAGGGCACTTAGGACGCAGTCTGTACACACGTTTAAGGCCAGACAGCCAGAGCACACAAACAGCTATGAAGACCAAGTTGATGGCTGCAGGTTTTGCTTGCTTCTTTATTTCTTTTTTTGCCATCCTGATATAACAGAGAATGTTTTGCAGGGCTGGCAAGAGAGTGCTGATTAAAGCTAGCTTTGCAGAAATTGATGCAAAACCTGAGTGCTTTACTGTTAACAGGGTCACCAAGCTGTCTCATGGGGATAGTGGTAGAGAAAAGCAACCAAGGTCATCTACTCAAATGTGGGGAGAGATCGTGGGACAGTTTTAGAGTGCTGTGTTCCTTGCACACAGTTTAAAGGGAGCACTGCACAGCGTCTGGAAAGAAGCTTGCTGCATCACTGTGTGCAGCCCTCTTCACGCTGCATTGCCCAGGCAAGGGTAAGCCAGGGTGGCAGTGCAAGTGTGGCCATGAAGCTTCTGTTATGGTTTGGCTCAGTTTTGTTAAGGCGAGTTCAATTCTGCCTGAAATACGTTCTAAACTTAGCATCAGTCCTTGTTTTGCATTGACGAGTGGTTGTGTAGTTTGTGAAAACACATCCCACTGCTGTGACCCTAGACCACAACAAATAAAAATAAGCTCTTCTTTAAAAAATTATTTAGTAAGAATAGGTCTCTTTTTATGGCTTTTGCTTCAATATGGTCAGAGATCTATAATTGAAACATTTGCATTACAATTTGGGGTTGGAAAAATCAATGTTTTACACCTACGTGCATGGTGTTACCTAAACTACCTCCTCCTCCTTCCTGTCTCTGCCTGGAGACTTCCCTGCTGCTCAGTTCCTGCTAGCAGATCTCTCTGATCTTCCTCCATCAAAATGAGCTCCCCCGCTGAATTAATTACAGCCAAACGATGTGATGGATATGAGCCCACACATCAGCTCCAACTTCACACTGAAGTCAGATGCCAACTTCAGGTGAACTCCCACGTATGGTGAGAGTGATGATGCCTGATCCCAGGTTCCTCTTTTCTACACTCTTTTCTGAAGTTTGGGAAGAACGCTGTCACAGCCAGGTCTGTTTATCTGTGCTCTTCCCTCCTCTTCCCTGCTGATTCAGGATGGAGTTGTGACCAATATCATGTTGAGCAAAGAATATGAAGGCTTTAGACAGGTTGCCAGCAAACAACCTTAGACATTCAAAGGGGCAAAAATACAGTCAAAGACTACTTGTTTTGTGAGCTGAAGGGACAAAATTAAAGGGTAAAGGCTACATCTTCCCATTGTTCCTTACACTTTCTTCCTCCAAACAGCAATATTTTTTGAGCAGTTTTGAACATTTGTTGCTGCAAACATTTTCCCTGTCCCTGCTTTGCTGCTGCAGGTAATCAGTGTTTGTCAAGCTCTTCTTGGGCCATCTGTATGATGTGAGAATGGGCCTACTGCTAAATGAAAGCTGAAAGTCAAATGAACAGTTATCAGAGCTAAAACATTACATTTTAAGGTGATGTTTGCGTTATTCTATTTTGAGTTGGACGTAGGCATGACAGCACAGTCCCTCCAGCAGTACTGTACTATTTCTGTATATTAAAGGTGCTGCTGGAGATGCATCTTTGCAACCAGGAAACTCTGCATAAACCCCCACGACTTTTATTGGCAGCTTTAAATTTAGAGATGATTTTCCTCTTTTTCCTTTATTAATTCATTTATTAATTAAGGCATTCTGAAATTTCTAGGTCCTTACCAAAACAATCCCCTTTCTTATCAGGCTTCACAAGCTAAGAATAAGATTCTTCCTAAACCTGCTCCTCAGTACCTAACATAAGAACAGATCTGGGTAGAAAAGGACATAAACTCACTTCTTCCTGCACTTGCCTGTTCTCTTCACAGCATAACTATATACATCTAGCCTGTAAGCCTATATTGTCATCTTACATAAATCAGTCTAATCCTGATTGATTTTTAACACTTCTGCCCCTTGCTTTTCCATTCTTCTTCCTCCATCACCTACCTTTTCTCTTTCCTTCCTTCCTAACTGTTCCCAGAAATCATTACATGCCAGAAGGTCTCCAAATTCACAAGGACCTGCTATTGCCAAGGCCACCTCTGGGGGTCTCATGGTCCTCAGACCTCCTTTGCGCATTGGTGGAAGTGCTATGAATGCTGCTGTCAGACTTTGATGACTTGAGGGTTCCCAGTTTCCTTTTGTCATCAAAAAGATGGGCATGTTCTTGCAGTGGGCTTTTCACAGCATTTTCTATTGCTTATTTTTGACCTTTACCACATCAAGGATCTTGCACCAAGAGCAGAGAGTTGGGCACCCACACCAAAGCTTTTTTTATAAGGCTGCTTGACATTTTCATCCCACGTTTCCAGTATTATGTGGTATAAGAAAGCACTTAAGATAAACATCTGTCTGAGGCTTTTGTGAGGTCAGATTATGTTCACAGAGAGCAAGTGAAGAATACAGGGATTTAAAACTTTGCCTTCTGTTAAAAATTAGTTTAAACTTTACATAATCTGAAAAAGCAGAACGACAAACTTAATTCAGCATTCAATGAAGTTCTTTAAAACATTTCTTCCTGGGGTATGAACCGACCTTTTCCCAAATAACAAGATGCCAGTGGCTTCTGTCAGAGGCAGTCTCAAAAATGGCAATTAGGTGTTTTCATGCCATCTCTCCCCACAGCTCCTATAGGAACTGGTTTTCTCAAGGCCTGACTGTATTTATCCTTAAAAAAAAAAACAACTGAAAGGAGAAGAGATGCAATTATTCTACTTTACCTGTTGGGAACCTTGACTTAGAAGAATAAATCTTGAATTTTGAAGGCATTATGGAGCAGTTTGGCTGGGCTGATAACAAACTGTGGGCATGAATCCAGGCATGGAGCATGCAGGTGTAGACCCTCATGTCTTTGGACATTAACATATTGTCAAGCTGTCTATAGGGTGGCCAGGGTGAATTTTCAGATATCAAGGATACAGTATAAATGTTGAGTCTGTGACTGTACCTGTGGTTGCTCTAAGAGGACAACAGAGTGGACAGAGGCAGAATGAGACTCTACAGCCAAGGGACTTCGGCTGAACTATTACTGTTAGCTGTTTTTAAGTTAGTGGAGAGGAATTGGTGCTTATACAGAGTGATTCATTTTCTCCTATTATGGCTGTCTATGGGGAATTCTTCTCTGAAATTGCCTGTTTCTATTGACTCCCACTGAGCCAAGGGTTTCTATCACAAAGGGAAGCATCAGTTTTATATGAGAAATTCAGAGTGAGGAGTTGAATCGAAGTCTGCTCAGGGCCACCTAAGCCCTGGAGCAACCTTTTCAATGGCTTTGCATTACCCAAGGCACATTGCTTCCATGTCTCAAAGGAACTGGTAAACTTTGAGAGCCCTAAACCCCACTCTATAACTAAATCAAATTATACTTCACAAGGGAGGCACCAAAGAGGTCTGTGAAGGGTTCATCTGCCTTTCAGAAGGTCTGCTCCAACAATTACACTTTGTTGCCAAGCAAGATAGCAGAGTTAGAGGGCAAACTGCCCCCTCTAAAATATTCTGGGTTTACATTTACAAGAATCTCAGTCAGGAATAAAGCACAGAAAAAGAATAGACCACGTTTCAGTGATATAATCCATGGTACAGCAGATAGCATCCCTGAAGACAAGCACTCAGCTTTTCAGCCTTAAAAACACCAGTAAAGAGAAACACTATCCATGTCTGAATTTTCTAATTCCCTTGAAGTTTAGATTCCCCATAATTTAACTTCATGAAGACAGTAAAGTGTTTTCCAGCAGGAGTTGTAATGAGGAGGCAAAAGCTTCCAACTTGCAAACCCTCGGGCAAGCTTTCATTGTAGGATTAAATAAACAAAAACGTCCCAGACTTCATTATCACAGTTCAGCTCCCAGTTCTGCATCTAAGTGTAAGCATTACCTGCTATATTTGAGGACTTGTTTTGCCCCACTCCCCCTTTAGTACTCCTGCATATCACAAACAGTCAAAGTAGTATAAGGCCCCACTCAACTCGGATTTATTTGCATAAATGACCCTTCCCTCAATAGATAACAACCGGCAATATTTCTTGGGTAGACAGCTGTGTGCAGCTGCTGCAAGGAGTGCCATCTCTTGGCTGTTGGCATCTGCAAACTAGATGTCACAGGGGCAACTAAAGATGGGCTGTGGGGACAGCCTGTAGCATCAACACCCTGCCTAGAGCAGATTGACTGAGAGCATTTCTGGGCTCAGAAGGGCTCATTCTCCCCCACTCATGGGTGGGCACTGCTGGAAGCTGGAAGCCAGGAGCTCATCCCTGAGGCTGGAGCAGGGAGGATGAGAAGAGCTATCAGCCTGCATGGGAAAGAACACTCACTTGACAGCCATCATCTAGTGAGGCTCCATCAGACAAAATGGCACCAAGAGGTACCATGCCCCCATCCTCTTGGTAGCCAGCGGGAGCTCGTAATGCTTGCTCACACTAATTAGGATCTAAGTCATTGTTCCCATAATTATGGATTCTGCAAGAGGCAATTTCTCATCTCTCATGAGGCTGTCCAAATTCTGGACACCTTACCTGATACAGAAGCATTTAAGTGGAGACAGGATATGGAGAGAGGGACTCAAGAGGTTGCTGTCTGTATCTACTTTTCTATTACCAACATGAAAAGGCTGTTGTAATATTCCCAAACAGCAGCTCCTTTGATTACACATTACTGTCTGAGTAATATCATTCTATAGTACCTCTTTCCTGTGCTATCACCTCTGCCCTCTAAACAATTGTTTTATTTTTAGCAGGAAAATAGTCATGGAGTTGAAATGAGCCAGCCAGAACACCCCCTTTGAAGTGATAGTCCAAATACTAGAATAAGCAGCCACTCTCACTGAGAGGAATGGCAAGAATGGGATGGGAAGTCCTTTGTCTCTTTTTAATATGGGGTAGATGGTAGGTTTCTAGATGAACTGACTTACGTTTTGTATGCAGGCTGTAAATTTTCTGACACTGTCTAACAGCTTCTTCATGTCTGCTAGGCAGGACACCTTTCCTAACCTTCTGACCTTCGATTGTGCTAAATACAACATATATGGGTCAATGGCTTTTGGAGAGGTAAAACTCCAGATCAATCCTGTGCTGACACTGAAATAATCCCAGTGAAAAGTGAGAGCAGCTGTAGCTGCTTCCACATCCACAAGCAATGCAGCTTGCTTGTTGCCAGTGATCCTTAATCCTCTTTGAACTCCTGACTAGATATCAAATGGTTGCTCCATGGAGTAATATCTGTGTATTATTTCCCATTCACTGTAAGTATTTTACAAGGCAATACAAAGTCGGGAAATGTATTCTCAGGAGCCACAGGCAAAAAGGTTACTGAATGCAAATCATATTTGCATTGACACCAGTACCTGACATGTCTGTAAAGCTGTGAGTGGGGTATCAAGTGTTAAGATTGGAAAAATTCCCTCTGCATCCTGTGAAAAAGCTGGCAGCCCAAGGGCAGAGAGTGCCTGCCGGTGTGGTAATTCAGTATAGGCTCCTCTTTACTAAACAAAGTAATCATTGCAGCCACAAAAGAAAGGGATTAAACTATTTCAGAGAGGAAAGTGATGTCTCTCTTAAAACTCTGTTAGTGCTTGCTCTTCCAGCTCCCTATTTTGCAGTAGTCTGTGTTTTCTTTAAAACACCTGGCTTTGGGAATCTAAGGATTAAGAGTTTTAAACACTTCTTAGGAAGGATTTTTAAAAATCAAGTTTCTTGTCTTTCACTGGAGACAATTCTCATCGTGTCGCAGCCTGAAAATGAGACCTGCAGAGGGTAGAAAGTCAGAAGCAAAAAGAAAAAGAGAGGCAGGTTGAACTTTTTATTGATTTTTTTTTTTTTTTAATCTCTGCTGTTGTGGGCAGGGAGAAAAAGAAGGGCAGTCAGTCGTGTTGAAGATGTCCCTGCTTATTTCTTTGGAGGGCAGTTGGACTAGGTGACCTCTGAAGGTCCCTTCCAACCCAAGCTATTCTATGATTCAGGAACATTTACATTAGTGATCCCAGAAGCCAAGGGAATCCCACGGAGCTCCCATGTAGATGGATACTCTCTCAGACTGGAGTCACTCACTGCTGGGAGGAAGGATAGTCCTGCTATATATTACACAGAGTTTAAGAATATTGTATTTTTCCCCTAGAAGATATTTAATTTTTTTTTTTTCAAAAAGTTTTTTTGTTTTGTTTTTTGTTTGTCTGTTTTAAAACTCAAAGATTTGTTTTCCTTACAAGACCCAGATTTGTTAATCACAAGCAAGCACTTCTCATAACAGATGGCTTCACCAGAGAGTCAATTTCTTGGTGAAAAGGGATTTTGACAAATAGTGCTCAGCTTTCCTTTCCCCCAGTTGCCGTCCTTTGCACAGGGCACTGGCACTAGTGTTATGTGGTCAGAAATATGCCAGCCATGTGAGCTGCTTCCCAAGGCAAAGCTGCCTTGGAGTGGATGCTAGCCTTGGGTTCAAGCTGATTTTAGCCCAGTGAAAGTACATATAGAAAAATTAATTCTCATGCTTTAGGCTGCCAGTGCTTTTAGGGGTGCTGTGCTATAGTGTGGTCCCCAGAACCTGTAACCAGTCCTCACCAAGCAGTGTCTCCATGAGCCTTCCTTCAAGCCTGCTCGCAGTGGTCTCTGTCTTTGATTGCAGAATAAAGGTCATTGATGAGCAACTTTCTGGTGGAAACACATTTGCCTTCTTTGCTCATATTTGAGTCAGCCTGAAGCACAATATCAAGGTTGAGTCTTCCACAGAGAGACTGAGGACTCCAACGCTTTCCTGTCAAGTCTGTCTTAGGGAAAAGACTGGAAAGAAAGAAGTAAGTCTGTTCTCCTCTCCAGCCCCCCTAAATCTGCTACAGAAAACTTGCACCAAGCATGAAGAAGGTTTAGCAGAGCTGAGACCCTATCTGGAAGCCAGCTGTCCCATCAGCTGAACGATATATCACTGCCCAAAGCTTTCCAGAGCCCTACTGCTGATGGCTCTTGAATTAAATGCATGCAGCGTGGGCATCCAGAAGTCCTTTCTGGACCAAGCCTGTATTTGGGAGACCTGGTGGTAGATAAAACCAAGGACCAGTTCCATGTCTACATCCCACAGAAGGCATTGCTTTAACAAGGGAAGTGGAGCATGTGGGGTGAAGCCTCTGTCCTGAAGCACTCTCACTTCAGCTGACTTTTGATTGGAATGGAGATGACCCATGGTGACAGAGGCAGAATAATCTCTGCCATCAGCTGCATGTGTAGAAATCCAAATGCAGGACATTTCCCTGAGTTTCTGCCCACAAATCTGAGCCCTTTACATTAAAAAACTGTCAGAACCTTGGGAGAAACAAGCTGAAGGACTTTGTCAGATTTTATTGAGGGAGGAGATATGAGAGGGATTTCACTAGCTATGTAACAAGTATAAACCAGAAGAACATAAGCTCGGTCCTTCAACACAGATTTAGATGTACTGCTTTGGCCTGAACTCCACTTCCTTACATTTTTCCCAAATAATAGAAAAATATGAAATTTACAAAGGAATAATGCTATTTCTTGTAATTCGTCATCTTTTGTCATCATTTTCTACACAGCAACTGAAGGCAGCTATGGTCCTAACAGCAAGAAATAATTGTGATTTTCTTTTAAGGTCCATTTTTGAAGTTTAAAATTAATGCTGGGGCAAGAGACAAAATTAACATGTGAAATTACTTTTCAGATACTAGGATTGTTTAACACAAGTTAAATGTCAAGGAGATGCAGTGAAGGGGTATGAAACCAGAAGCATTGAAACTGTAACTCGTTAACATCATTGTTCACCAACTGTGTATCCCACTGATGTCCCTGCAGAACAGGTCACATATGGAGTAGAAGAGATTTCTTTTAAGAACAAAACAAATACTGAATTATGAAAATATGCTGGATGTACCAGGGTAAAGATAACTTGAAGCTCCTTCTGTTGCGTTACATCTTGGAAATGCCTGAGTTTGTGAAACAGGCAGGTTGTTTTCTATCCTCATAAGAGCATGTCTTACCAGATAAATGGCAGGAAAAAGCATTTATGGATAACATACATGGAGAAAGGACTCACTTGCAAGCCATATGTATGGGCTTCTTTTAGGATGTAAGTAAAAAAGATGCATTGCAAGCTGCCTGAACTATTATTTATTTCTGGGCCAGGGTGTAAATCATCATCATACAGCATCTTTCCCAATATATAGTTGGGTTATTATTCTTTTTTTCCAAATAGGAAAAACACATAATGCAGAACTTTCTTTAAGTGTGTTTGGGCATACCCGGTTAAATGGGTTCTCTGACAGGGCTGCTACTGCAATTATGGTGTGTTGTGCAGTAGCTTTTCCCACTCATCTCTTATCTGCTGGGCCAGAGGAGTAGAGAGAAATTGTCAGTGGTGGTGTGTAGTGGCATAACCCAGCTCACTGGCTGTCAACCAGCATGGATAATAGACATTTATTGGGTAGGTGTTCCTCTGACAGACCCCAGGGAAGCTTCGCAGAGCATTAATTACACTGGAGCAGCAGTTTGTACCACCTCCGCTGTATATAGGTACAGTCAAACCCCTCTTGCGATACACTGCTGCCACCCCACTTTGGAGAACAGACTTCCAGGTCTCTCACACTGTGCCTTGCAGCCCTCCTCTAGTGAGGGCTTTCCTTCTCACATGTACTCAAGTGACCCTTGTTTGAAGACGTGGACTCCAGCCAGAGGATGGATGAGTTTCCCTAGCACTAGAGATTTGTTGCTTGAATTGATTGCATGCCAAAACCTGTTTCTGCAGTTAACTGGCATTGCTATAAAAAGACTGAAATTTAGTTTTCCTTGCTCATTGTTGAATTTCAACAGGAAACATCAGCTGATAGTAGGTTATAGCATATCTTATTGCTCCTGCACATGGAAAAATCCCTTTCCCACAGGATCCCCAGGGAGCACCAAATCATGCCAAGCTCTCCGACCTCATCTCTAAGGTGCCAAGCAAGTCCCTCCTCCTCTCAGAAGTCCAAGGGAAAGACATGGACAGCTGCACTCTTGAAGTATTGCAGAGCTGTCTGTGATAAGGGGAATGTTCACATGTGCATGAAGAAGGAAGAAGAGGAAGAGCTGCGGTGGAGGCCAAGCACAAATTCAACAAGGGTGCAACCCAGGAGCTGATGACCACCGCAAACCTCAGTGTCTTCTGCTCAGAATAGGGCACACATTCTTTACCTTGCCTTTTCTGTAGCAGCAGGTACCCAAACCCCATATTTGATGTCCTCAAAACACACTTGAGAAAATCCAGTGCCAGTGTTGTGGTGGCAGATCTGTGTGGATGAGAGCTACCATACTGATAATGGATAATGAGTGTGCAGAGTACCTCTAGCATGACAGCAGCAGCTGCAACCAATCCCAGGGACATTCCCAACTACTCAGTGAGTCAACAGAATTGTTAATCCGGGCATTAGTGATCTGAGGAGGAAACAGTGGAAGAGACACAGGCTGCTGCTTGGCCAGAATTATGGAGGATGTCTCCCATTCCCACTGTCAATGTAGAACTCAAATACAGCAGCTGCAGAAGCTCTGCATGTTACTGCAAACACTAAACTAGATGTTTTATCTTGTTTTCTCAAGCTTCTGGAAGATTTAAGAGAGGGTTTTGTGGGGCAAAGGAATGGTGAGGCACTGGAACAGGTTGCCCAGTGAAGCTGTGGTTGGACCATCTCTGGCCGTGCTCAAGGCCAGGCTGGATGGGGCCTTGAGAAACCTGGTGTAGTGGGACTGTCCTGGAAGGGGGATGGAACGGGATGATCTTTGAGGTCCCTTGCAACCCAAATCATTCTAAGACTCTGATCCAGGGAGGTATGTTGTCCAGCGAGTGCCCAGACATGCCCAGACCCAAAGTCTGGGTAGATGTGGAAGCTGATCATGCTTGGAGTCCTGGCCACAGATCTTGTGACACCTTCTGTCATTCACAGACATCATCTGCAGTTTAAAAAGCAAATGAAATACCAACACTGCAATTCCTAACCTCTCCTATAACATCCAGGGCTCTGTTCTGTATGTCAGTGACTGCCTTGGACACCACTCTAAGTTTTGAATTCTTCTTCTTAAACACATTTTCTCTTCAGGAACCTGATGCATATGGAAATGTCAGAACATCACTCTGTACCCATGGGTCATGCTAATGAGCATCACAGAAGCATCCTCAACCCTGAGCCTCCCCAGCATGGGACTTGCTATGTTAAGTACTATCATGTTCTGCAGCAGAGAAAAATGAAGGCCAGACCAGCACGTAACATTCAAGTTAATGGACTTGATCTTCAGCTGATCTTAAGGACACCCCAAATAGCCTATGGATCAATGCTGTATGATACATGCTTCATTGGTGTTGTGGCTGCTGCTGTACATTTTAGGTAAAGAATAGCTCTTCAGGAGATGCCTGCATGGTGTGGCTCTACCACACACCAGGTGTGACTTCTATTTGACAACTTATTTTCTGAAAATCCTCAATCATTTCAAATCCTAGGGTGCTGCAGAAAATAACTATGTGAGGTTTTTTCCTGTTTTTTTTTTTTTTTTTTTTCTTTTCTATGGATAATTAAACTTTGCTTTCTTTGAAGCCTTTCAAGCAACAGCTGGCAGAAAACAAACTCTCAAACACCAAGAAATGAAGGAAGGGCTACTTTTACAGAGGCAAATAAATTATTGACACACTTCAGAAACAGTGCTCTGGAACCAGCAAAAAAAGAGGTATTTAAATAAGGGTTCCTTGTTCTGTGGTTGCCAAGAAATAAAAAGACATTACTATTACCAGACGGTGCTGCAAAGCTCTTTTTTTAGCTCAATATAAGCAGCTCTGTAAAACCCAAAGAAGTCTTTACAGGGCTGCCAGATTAGGGTAAGGGAAAAATTGTAGCTGGTCTACAAACCAAGGAAAACATCTTTTGGTTTTGAGTGTATTTGCTTCTACAGTCTTAACTCTTCATTTCTGGTTCACAGCTAGTCACACTATGATACTGCTCCTACCAGATGCATCTGCTAAGAAGAAACAAATAGGCAGAGCTTCCCCAACCCACAGTGCCTTAAGGATACATTGCCATCTCACTATGAAAAAAGCAGCACCATAATTTTCATCAAATTTCTGTGGTTTTTAAACTCTGAAAACTACCTCCAACTTGGTGTTCACAAGTTGGGGGAAGAGGAGGTAGATTAGACACAGGCTTTTGCTTGTAAAAAGGATCCCCTGACCTTGTGAGCCTCTGACCCTTCCCATAGTTGTATCCCATAGCTGATTCTTTATCGTGACTTGAGAGCATGGAAGAGATATTCAGTCACACAGCTCAGCTTGATGTAATTAGTGGCATTTTAATTAAACTTTACTATCAAAGTTGTAGCATTGACACACTTGTATAAAAAGCATGAACATTTTCTTACCATCAAGAAAGAAAGGTGTGACTTCAGCTTAATTACTTAGACCAACAGAGGTAAAACTTGGATGTATCTGTGGACTGACTGCAAGCAGCTTTCATAATTCAACCACTAAATTAAGGCTGCAAACAAAGGCATTTGTCATACACTTCATGGCTGTCCTGCAGTGTTTACTAGCATGGTGGCTACGCAAGCTAATGACAGCTGAGATACGGCTCCTGGGACATTTATACTGTTTACACTAAACAATTGATTAGACCTATAATTACACTGTGATAATTGTTAGCCAGGAAGAGGGAGCTCTGCTGTAAGCAGGAAGGTAATAGGATGTAACGTAGTATTAGTTCTCCTTGAAATTCTCAAACCAAGAGCCAGATTTAAGAGTTACCCAAATCTTGCTCAAATGCAGCTGAGAAATTTGAACCTCATGGATCCTTCCATGGCCAAGCTCCATTATCTCTGTTGGAGAGCTCTGTTGCAGGCAATGGTGAAGTTCCTCCTTCCAGAAAGGAGACACTTGTCTAATTCGTGAGTCATCACATGCTTGGAAGAAATGCCTAATTTGCCTGTTCATTTCCAGACACATCCCAAGCTCATCATTTTCTACTAGGAGGCAGAGAAAACAGCCATTAAACCCAGCAGCGAAAGAAGAAAATCACATGCACATTCTCTGCCTGTGACTCTCCCCTGGGACTCCAAGGTTTAATGCAATTTGGTGTATCCCAGCCGGTGGTGCTTGGCTGCTTTTAATTAAAAAAATATTAAAGGATTTATGTTGGGATTAAATGGGATAATTATTGATTGATCTCTGCCTCCTAAATTGAAAAACATTTGGATTAATCAGCTTTTAAGAAGGAAATCACTTGGTTTTGGACAGGAAGCCAGCCTCAGGCCCTGCCTTTGCCTCTAGCTTGGATTTATTTTGTTTTCTTTCCCCAAACCCAACAGGAAATATTTTTCCTTATTTTCTTCTTGATTCATACTGACATCTCATAAGAATATCACTTTCACTGGGACAGACTCTAGGTCACAAGTGTTAAGATCACCCTACTTTCCATGGTCTTTTGCACTACCCATAGAGAAAATCTGTCAGCCTCTATAGCATCAGTATTTGGGTGCATCTGGCCAGGAAGTCGGACATCCTCCAAAACTCTTGTGTGATGAACTGGGCAACCCCCGTCCCAGGCAGGTCAAGTCAGCACTGAAATACTCCATGATGGATAAAGCAGGTACAGCCATGCTGGTAGATCTGTCTTGTAGGTCAAGGAAAGTAGATGGCCAAATAATCAGCTCAGCAATCAGAAGGGACTTGTGTATGAAATGGTGTAAAACTTGTTCTTGGTTTAGTTCTGAGACTTTATATATCACTCCAGCTGTACAAGCTGTTGGAAATGAAGTTAAGCAGGTGAGGAAGGTGGTAGGGCAGCATGAACTAAAAATAATAATGGCATACTCAATAATACTCTCCATCACCAGCTGCGCAAGTAGGCTGCTGACCTAAGCGCTGTGTGTTCAGGTTTCTGCATTTATTTTGGAGCAGAAATAGCGTAGTTGTGTGACCCTTACCTCTACTTGGATTATTCCACCTGCATGTAAACCAAACTCCTGTTAACTTCCGAAGAAACCCCAAAAGGAGAATTTAAAAGAAAATATTTGCTATGTCAGGAGAAATATTATTTTGAAAGCCAGGGACTTTCAATGGGATTTTTAAGCCTCTGAATAAAATTCCCAGTTCTAATGAGTCATGTTTCCAATACTAGAACTTAGAAGCAAGTTGTCCACATCACAGACTTTATCTCCTAGTTTATCTAATCCTGGGAAATTTTCCTATTTTATTTTAAAATGTTCCTCTTTTCTGTATAAAGAAGAATCCCCTTCCAAAATGTTTGTTTTTAAGATTCCCCACAGGAAGGAGGGAGGATACCCATCCAGAGAGACTACATATTTCTAGGAAGCATTTCTGCTGAAGTATTCCAACCGCTGCAATGTTGATTATGGAACTCATGAGAGGGACATTAAAGACCATCTAGTTCCAGCCCCCCTGCCATGGGTGAGGACACCTTCCATTAGACCAGGTTGCTCAAAGCCCCATCTAACCTTGAGGCACAATAAAATGAATTGGTTAGAGAAGAAAACTGAGCATGCTTTTCTGAATTACACTAATTCATTAAAGATATGTAAAGATCTGGTAACATCAAAGTTTGAAGTTTAAACATGCTACTTTGAATGTAGACAAGAATGTGTAAAATGGATTCCTCTTCTTCATTTTCCAAAGTAAAGAAATGGAGTGAGACTAAGGAAGACAACCAGAAGAGTGCAGAACCAATATGAACACTTGACCAAGGGAAATGATGTTTCTCAAGATCTCTTTAGACTACTGCATTATGCGATTCCCCATGGTGAAACCTAAAGCCACTCTCAGACCTGTCAGTCAGAAGAAACTGTTCTTAAAGTCTGATAACCACTTGTTTAACGAACTCCTGGCTTGACCAAAGGGATACAGCATATTGAAGCCTTAGACTCAGATCAGCTCCTGTCCCCTGCTCTTTTAGGGGAGATTAAAGTCACTTGGACCCCAGTGCAGCTGTTCTGTCTTCCAGAGCACAAATGGCAAGGAGAAGCTGAAGTGCTCTTTAAAATCATGGTTGGACCTGCCCCGAGGCATAGGAGACTGGAACTGAATTTTACTTTATCAGGCAATAAAAGTGTAGCAGAGTATTTTCCTTACGAGTGTATTAAGACATATTTTGTCCTCATCCTCCAGTTAATGTGCTTGCTGGGAGCCTGGTGCTGTCACTTTCAAAAAGGAGTGGCACAATCCTACCAGTCAATCAATGAATATTTGACTTTCGTGCTTTCCAGTCTCAGGAACCATACACACCAGATATCAAGTGCCATTTAAAAGCCTGCTTTATTGTAACTGTGCCTGATATTACTTTCCCTGGAAAGCAAGAGAAGCAGACAACATGCTGGACATCAAGGCTGCCATTCATTCAGAGAAATGGGCAAATGGGAACCTCACAGATTTCAGCAGGAGAAATGGTCTCACAATTTGCTCAGCAAGAGCAAGTCCTACACCTGGGACAGAATACCCTCACACAGCTGGACCTGATGGGGACTGATCAGCCCGGGGGAGCTTTGCAGAAACGGTCCTGGTAGGTAAAAAGTTAAACAGGGGTCTACAAGTACAATCCCTCACAGCAGCGAATGCCTACCACATATTGGGTTGTATGAGTACAGGTGCAATCAACATCCCCAGGGATGAAACTTTTTAATTCTCTTGAGCCTCTTAAGGTCACATCTGAATTACTTTTTCCAGATTCAAGCTTCCCAATTCAAGAGAGAGATAACAAAATGGAGCTTGCCCAGTGGAGGGCCAACTTGATGGTTGCATACTGGAGTGCACAGTATGTAAGAAGAAGGTGAGAAAGCATATTCTCATCATCCTGGAGGAAAGAAAAGACTAAGAGGTGGCCACACTGCTGTTTTCACCTACCTGATGTGAGATTGATAAGAAAATAGAGCCATATTTTTTCCCAGTGATCACAGCAAAACTGTAAGAGGCAATGTCACAAATAGTGGCAAAGGATATTTCAGTTAGATAGTAGGGGGAAAATCCCCCAGGGAGTGATGCAGCCGGGAGCAGGGATCCAAGGAACCCGTGTCATCCCTGTCCTCCCTGACATTCAAAACCTCAGTAAATAGGGCTCTGAATAACCTGATTTAACATCAAATGCTTCAAGCAAAACCTGCTTTGAGGAGGGCATTGGACCTCCATAGGTCATTTCCAGCCCAAATTATCCTATGTTTTTATGGCACATTACTGACATCCATCACAGAAATCAAAGTTATAAACCATGCAGTTTATTCTGAGAGCTCCAGGCAATCTTTCAGATACCATCAGTACATGCTTTTAAATGCTTGCAAGGTATGAACTACAGGCTGTGAATCTCATCTGATATTCCCTGGGCAACGCAGGGAAAAGAAGAGACCTAATGTGTGCGCAGGAGCCTGTATCACCAGGGTGACACACAACACACTGCTGTCTGTGAATTCCCATGCGCTGAAGCCTGTGTGCCAGGCATATGGCACTGTGATAGCTGAGAAGTAACAAGAACCATTAGCAGACAAGCTGTATCACTGGTCAGTAGAACAGGATATTTGGGCATGAGAAAGCAGAAAGATGGAATTTCTGGGTAATGCTCGTAGTTCATTTAGATGGAATTGCTAAAGCAAGGAGGGCACCTTTCTTCATAAAAGCCTTTAAGTCAGCAACTGAGCTGCCTCTTTTAGGGTCATAGAATCATAGAATAGTTAGGATTGGAAAGGACCTTAAGATCATCTAGTTCCAAACCCCCTGCCATGGGTAGGGACACCTCACACTAAGCCACGCCACCCAAGGCTCTGTCCAACCTGGCCTTGAACACTGCCAGGGATGGAGCATTCACAACTTCCCTGGGAAACCCAT
>JANRGW010054508.1:9233-33199 GCA_024733675.1 Psilopsiagon aymara | reverse complement strand
AGGTACTCCAGTCCCCTGATCATCCTCGTGGCCCTCCTCTGGACTTGTTCCAACAGTTCCATGTCCTTTTTATGTTGGACACCATAACTGCACACAATTCTCCAAGTGAGGTCTCACGAGAGCAGAGTAGAGGGGCAGGATCACCTCCCTTGACTGCTGGTCATGCTCCTTTTGATGCAGCCCAGGATACATTCAACATCCAGATGTAGATTTCTATTAGACTTTTTAGTGATTAATTTTGGTTAATTTTTGACTCTAAATACCTTCTAGAGCAGAAAAAACTCATGGTCATTCACCCCACTCTTTATTCTTGGGGAATCTCTACTGTTGGAATTTTTCATCAGTATGTACATACTTTGAGATTGGTTTTGCCAAACTTGCAAAGGCAAGTTCACTTCCCCACACATGTAAAACAAAAAAACACTGGTTCATATTTCTGCAGGCTGGTGTTCAAGGGCATATGTCAAGTTGCCTGTCCATTATAGCTCCCTACAGCAACCTCAAAGACGATGAGAGCAGCAGCTGCAATCCAACACTTCTCTATCATCACTCCATCCCCCTTTTTATAGTTGTTATAATCTGCCTTATTTTTTTCCTAAGCAAAAACTTCTCTGAAAGATCCTAATACATTTCTCCTTTCTAAAAAAAAAAAGTAGTAAACAAATTTCACTACTCTTCTGCTTTTTGCACATCTGCTGGTAGAATAGAAAGATCAGTACAACATCTCCTTTGAAATAACATTAAAATTTTATACCTGGACCAACTGAAAAAGGGTATATGCAATCTGCAGTGTAAGTTTTTCAAATTCAAAACCCACAGATGATGTTACAACGCTGTTTATGAGCAAGCAATATCTAAAAATAAAGTAGTAAACTGGAATTCTTTTTTTGCATGGCAAATGAACAGAAACACTAGTATTTGGTGTCCATGCTTGCCATCCAGTTTACAGCTTTTCATTTTTTCAATTAGAATTAAAAGATACCAACAAACGGAAGCAGATGTGGAGTTAACCCTTTAAGGCTTTCCAAGTCTTGTTGAATTCTGGGTTGATTTTTGTAAGGAAGACTGTACCTTTAACTTATGTATATTTGAGGTTGAGTTTTATGCTAAGAGTAAAGCTGGGGGGGCAACTTGGCTGACAAAGGTGGGCTGAGCTGCCAAGACTTGATTTTTAACTTGTTGTAGAAACTAGTGCTACTGATGTAATGCTGGAATCATGTCAATGTTGCAGCATCCTTTACATTGAAGCAAAATGCTCTCTTTACATTGAAAGTTTGAAGGATGCAGGTTTTTCCGCCACAGCTCTTGATACCTGGGATATTTGTGATATGGTTTAGATTGTAAAAATTCCTGGAATTGATTGAATAATAGGTAGCACACGGATGTGGTTTGATTTGTTTGCTGTTGTTTAAGTAAGTGTAATTTGGTCAATTAGAGAAAAGTCAGGCAACTACCTGTTGCCTGAAACAGTTTCTGAAGTGATGGAGGAATGAATAGAAATAGGAAGTAATTAATTTCTGATTTTGCATAGTTAACACCAAGATTTCAAGTTATGCCAAAACCAACACTGTGTGCTAATATATTAGAGAGCAAATGCCAGCCTGTCAAGCTGTCTTTTTATTTAGGTATTTATTTATTATTTCTTCATCATTTGGCTTCAAAATAAGTAGTTTTCACGCTCTCAGAGGTTCTGTACTCCTCATCCCAAAGTACTGGATTATCCTAGGCAGAATTACTGAAATAATATATCTCTAAGGATAGTTATATTTATGGAGAAATGAACTCATGTTACAGGTGGGATGAATGTTGGACTTTACCTTCAGTAATTGAAAACAAAAGCATCCCTCATTGCCCATGTGCAAAAATCTCCTGAGTCTGTTAAAATATAGGGAATCTGTCCACAGGCTCATTATCAGTCCCTGCTGACAACTATGATGCTTCAGTTATCACCAGCGCAATCTCTCGATATTCAGCAGAATAAGGTTAAAAATCTCCTGAATATTGTAATTTATCCTTTATTTCTCCCATTTGGATGAGTCCACCTTGGAACTGCTCTCTGAAGAAATCAGCTTTCTGAAAGAAGAACAGGAAGTCTCTAAGCGAACACACAGAAATAGATGTGAGTTTACTTTATGTTCCCAGTCAACTAAGCAGGAAAGGGAGTGGATGAGGACTCAGCAAGGACTAGGGATTGTCTTCACAAAACAGGGAGAAGGCACAATTCAAGGAGAAGGTGGGTTGCAGGAACAGAAACCTGGCTGCCCGTATATGTTCTGATTTTGTATGGGTAAATAACTTTTTTGAATGTCAAACTTTGCTTCCAGTGGAGTGTTCTCTGTCTTTAGTAATTGTACATATAGGAAACACACGAGCTTTGAAGGTCTGTGAAAAAACATGCTTGTATCAACAGATAACAATTATACACGAATATAAGGGTACTACTACTATTTTGATGAAAGCCTTACTGGCAAGTTTTGCAGGCAAAGAGTTTTTATTAGGAGGCCAATGGGACAAAAGCTGCTGTGGCTTTAAACCAGCTAGGAGACTTGTGAGCAAGTATTAAAGAGTCCAAAACCAGAGCCTTCCTCATGCTATGTTTAAAACCCTACTCCATCTAGGACAACTGTGAGTGCTGTGCCACCCAGAGGGCATGACAATTTTGAAAGGAAGATATTTCATAATTATATTACTAATCTTTCCATTGAGAACATCCAGCTACTCTCAGGCTTCTAACACCAAAGTAAAAGAATACCTTGTACCCGCTGACTAATTTTAGCTAACACAAACCAAACGTTTCCCTCTTCAACCAAATGACCTTGTGGCTGCCTAGAAGTGGTTACATGAAACAGCACAGAGGCTGCTTAGGGTTGTTGATCCTGGCAGGGGCTGATTTCATGGAGGGCCTCTGCTGATATCCCGAGGCAGGTGATGTGGCTTGCAGACTATAAGCTGGGCAGTCAAGGAGACCATTTAGGCCATGAACTTGAACCATCCTGGAGGAAACTGTGGGAGTGCCCCAAAGTGAGAAGTGATTTGTAATGAACTTTTGGTTTTAAAGCTTTCCCCAAGGTAGATCAACCTGCTTACTTGGTTCATAATGTTGAAATGGGGGATAATTATAAATTAATCAGATTTTACAGCAGGATGGGGTAGGTGTGCATTACAGCCTGGGAAACACCAGTAGCGCAGGCTAGAGAGCTTTAAGTTTAGTTACTCATTCCTGCTCACTGCTGAGCTTAACTCCTTTCCAGCGCAAGGAAGCTGTAGAGCAGCACTAGACAAGCAGCTCATCCATGCCCCTGTAGCTGCTGAACTATGTGTGCAGATGCCTCCTGTGAGAAGCTCTAGCAGCCACTGGCCACTGCTAGGGCAGTGCAGAGCAACTTTTGGGGTGTCCCAGCAGAGGGGAGCAAATACCTGGAAGACAATTTTGGCTGGTTTGAACCTATCCTGCAGTAGAAGAGCAAGAATGGGGAAAGCTTTTCCCCATGATGTTTCTTGACATGAATGTTGTGTGGATATCCCATTTTGAGGATCAATGCACATTACTTTCACATTCCTCCCATTCAGCCAGCTGCAAGACTTTTAAAGTAACAGTGCTCCTGCTTTTAAAAAAACAACCAAGCATCTTACTTTTCTATTAATTGAACAACACTAACCTAGGACCAAGTTTTTGGATAGTTCGTTTATTACTGAGATTGAGGTTCATAGCTCTGGAGGGTAGAAGGGAACATTAATTATATGTGCTGCATGAGACAGAGACTGCATTCCCTTGGTGATTCTTGCAGTTGGTTCAGTAGCATCTCTGAATTAGCTGAACATGGTTTTTGAATGAATGGGAGACTTCTTTTATTGGACAGAGGAGAAATGACTATTGTAGTTGCATGTTTTAGTGCAAAAATAGTACCTGATGTGGATAAGAGCCAGTGAAATAGTAAATGGATACGAGGCAAAGAAGACAATCTCTGGGATGTTGTATTTCTGTTAAAGCTAGTTTTCAAATGTGAATGAAAACCATGTATGTGGGCAAAAAAAAGACCCAGCTAACAAAATATTTCCTCAACATATACTGAGAAAGGAATATTTTATGTCTTCCCAGAGCTGGGGTAGTGTAAATGATGGTAAAACAGAAGATGTGGAAGGCCAGGGCCAGGTTGCTTTGGCAGAGCTGGTATCGGAAAACGTGCAAATATCTGCTGTTAATCCTGTTACTGAGGGATGCCATTGCATTGGCTGGAAGAGGCACTAACCATGTTCCCTGCATAGGTCCAACAGTAGATCTCCTTCCCACCCTGTAAAAACTTCAGAATATTATGATCTAATTCTTCTGTTTGTGTTTGTGCGATGGACAGGGCTGCTAACTCTACCCATGCTTAAGGTTGCTTAACACTTTCAGCCAGAAGGTCGTGTTTTTAACTGTCTGTGTTAACTCTGCCAAAGCTTTAAGAGTTTAGGCTGAGACTTTCCAGATGGGTGTCTTCATTCAGGAGAGGTGGAGAGGAGGGGATTTCATCCAAGCTTAAATCAGTGTACAGTCAAGCTTAAATCATCAGAATGAGCTGACAGAAAATGACATTGTTTTATTCACATTACAAAGGGAAAATATTCTGCATCTCTCTCCACAGGGGAGAAAAAAGTATTACAGTCTATGCTTTTCTACTTGAAATTTGGCAGACAGCATTTGATGTTACTTGGGGAGATGGAAAGAAGAGAAGTAAATGATAAAGTAATGAAGGACTGCACCTCAGAATAGAGATAAGCTTTGTAAGGCCTGCATCTTATGAGACTAATTAAATTTGCATAGAAAACCTTAACTCTGGTATTTTCCTGCATCTTTGAATGCTTGACTTTACAAGCTTAATGTCATTTCAATATGTGTAAAATGTGGGGGTGTTTTTGGTGCTTTTTTGTTTGTTTGGTTTTTAAACAAAGTGAACTAAATAAAGCTCCATCAAGGGATATAATTTTGGCACATATGGTTTTCCACCTGCTCTGTCAGGGTTGTCAGATCCCTTAGACTTCCATGGGAATAAATTGACAACAGGTAAGTGTCTGTCACCAGGCATGGGCATCTCAGCAGAGCCAGATCAGGTGTGCTTTGCAAGTGTGTATTATAGCTCTTTCTTAGAACCCTATGGCTGAGAAGATGTAGACCTCTTAGGCTTTAACCCAAGCTCTGTTGACTTAGGTATAAGGATTTTTCCTACTTTCTTTCCTTTTCTGAATTACCATGCCTTAATATTTTTCAGTTTATTCGCTTTTCAAAAGAACTTCAGGGTAAAAACAATCATGGAAGGAAGCTTTAAGAAAGTCTGTGTTCAAGAAGTAAGTTTTATTCCATCCTCACACACCTTATGTTAATTTGACTAACCTTCTTGTTTTTGCGCCTATTTTTCTTCATGCAAAATAAGTTAATAATGTATATAAGTTAATGATTATTGAGAACAATTATTACTTTTGCAATGCTTGAGCTCTGGTAGCAGAGGTAAAGCAGAAGTTTGTATATATGTGTAAGAAAATGTATCAGGGAGATGAAAGGAGGGACACAGGAGGTGTCTGTGCTTCTAGAGAAAAGGATTACTTATCTGCAAGTTGCAGGACCATGATCTCATTGCAATTACAGTGACATGGTGGGGATAGCTTGCGTGACTGGAATGACTGGAACTTCTTTACTTTGTGGGTGGCAGAGCACTGGAAGAGGCTTTCCAGAAAGGTCGTGGAGTTTCCTTCTCTGGAGATATTCAAAACCTGCCCAGATGTGATCCTGTGAAACCTTCACTAGGTGAACCTGCTTTAGCAGGAGGTTGGATTAAATGGTCTCCAGAGCTTCCTTCCAGCCCTGTCTATTCTGTGATCCTGGCGAGGGAATTTCTCATCTGAACTGCAGCTCGTATTGCTATAGTGTTCTTTGCACAAGTGAATTTTTGAGGATAGCTGCTCTCCCATGTCAAGAAATATTGTTTTGTCTTGTATAATTGTGAAAGTTTTAAAATCTTTACACTCTAGTAAGAGAGGCTTTAGCCCTGGAAAGGTGACAAGAAAAGCACAGTGAGAAGACAAGGCAGCATTTTTTATTTTTGACTGAAATATCAGGATTCTTCAAAAATCGGGTTATCTTCAGTCTTATTTTTGAATATTGTTTTTGGAAGCACAGTGTGGTTGTTTCACCTTTTCAAGGCTGTGATGGAGAATGCACAGCAGTCTGCAGGCTTATCAGTTCGATCTAGAGTTTTTGCCAAAGAGTATGCTGACATATTCCTGATTTCTCTCCCCTCTTTTTTTTCTTTTCCCTCTACAGCATCTGGACTGTAGAGACTGGAAAGTAAGTGGAATTACAAAAAGAATGAACTATATCCCACTATTTTTTTTAATACAGTTATGCAGAATAGTTTTTGACCAAATCTCTCATCAATAGGTTTCTATTTTTACAGGAAAATATTTAGTAGGCAATATATTATGGAGAGGAAAATTTATTCCTCATGTACATGCGTGGATGTATGTGTATGTGAATTCTGATTCTGTCTCTTTTAATTACACTCTCTTAAAAAATATTAAGTCTGCTTCAGAGCTTTTCAACTATTTCATCCAGTTTTACCCAAGTTCAAACTATAAGCAGTCTGGAGCAAAGACTACATTGCTGCTGTTTGTGCAATGCCTGGTAAAGCATAAATGAAAAATTTCTCTGTAAGAAATCTCAAGTGCTAGTTTGTTTACTCTGTGAGAAAGAGGTAAATTTCTCATTAAATCCTGAATTATCAAAGGGTTTTAGTATCAGTTTTTGAATTTCCTTTCACTTTTTATGCATTCTTTGTCACTAGCCATGAATGGAGATGGGACCAGATAACCTCCAGAGCCCCCTTCCAGCCCAATTTATTTTATGGTTCCTCATTGCCAAATACTAATAACACAAACTTCTAACAACAGAAATTTATGCTTTAGACCTTCTGCTTAAGAATTTATTTAGTCTTAGCATATATAGTTCATCATATATAGTTTATATATATATAAACATATATAGTGTCTCTTCCTTTTGGGTTTGCAGTGACTTTAATCAATGTGAATGTATCACCAGTAGACATTAAAATATACAGGGTAACATTGTGAAGAAGTTTATTTTGGTTCCCAAGGTTTGACTGTGCTAATAATCTCCTCAGTGTTACAGAGAGGGTGCATTGTTCAAAGGGCCCTGGATTTCTCTATTCAGACCTTTGGAAAACCCCACAGAAAACTGTGGGGAAGGTAGAGCTGTAGAGGCTATAGAGAGACTCCTTAAGACTTTTGTTACAAATATAGGGCAAAGATGTTAAATTAAACCTGTCAGTTTGCAGTCCAGGGTGACTTCACAGCTGTCATCTAGGACAAGTTATGGGCTGTGAATGATTACTTGCTGTTCATGCTGAACAGTTTTCTACCCAGATTCTTGGCCTTGCTGGCTGTGATTGCAGCCTTAGCAGAATGGGAAGCAAATCAGAGATCAAATTTGGCCAATTTATTTTCATAAAGGCAGTTGATACAAAGTGCTAGAATGAAGATTATGAATATTCTAAAGAATATTAAATTGGACAATTTGCATATATTAATAGCATCTCTTACAAGGGTGTTTGATCCACTTTTCACATGTAGTAGGCTAAATCCATACCCTAGTGTGACTCAAGTAGAAAGGTAGAAAGACTTTTCCAGGCTTGCATTCTGAGCTGGCTCATTACCTAGAAGGCTAAAAGAGGGAGAACGGTCTGCAGGCAGAGAACCCCAACCTTACCCTTACTTTTTTTTTTTTTTTTTTTGCCAAGCCTCTCCCCTTCTTCCTTTAAGTAAGCAAACTGTAGCTACCTTTATTTTTACTGAAAGAGCATTAGAAACAGCTGAAGTGTGATACCAAATAGCTGTTACCACTTTGTAACTGGGTTCTGAGAGACTTTCTGTGTGACTCTCTGAGCATGAGAAGACTATTGTTGTTTGTACTCAAATGTTTTTCAATGAAATATGTGGGGTTTGGCCTTCGCTCAACAGAACACTTATGCATTTGCTTAACCTGAAGAAAGCTAACATCACCTGGAATCAATTGTACTTATGCATGTGAAATAAAACATACCTCGTTGACTTATGACAGGCTCTATTCTCACTGAGGAAATATCGCAGAGCAGAATTGATAGTCACAGAATCATAGAATAGTTAGGGTTGGAAAGGACCTTAAGGTCATCTAGTTCTGATCCCCCTGCCATGGGCAGGGATACCTTCCACTAGTTGATTTCTTCTCTTTCTGCTGAAAGTGGTACTTCCTAAAATCAAAGCTGGTAGAATATTATGTTCTTCATCTTATATTTCCATTTGTCTGCTAACTATCTTTATCTGGGAACTGTTTTGGGGCCGTTGTTGGTTTCTCTGTAGCTGTTTGCTATTACCTTTCTGTTTTAACCTCTTTGGGGGCAGTACTGTCTTTTTATATCATAACTGTGTATACAACAATCTCCATTGCAGCCCTCATTAGGGTTCAATGATGCAACTTTATTATTCTAGGAATCAGATAAACCGTGTTCTGCACACAAGGTTACTTTCAGGCTGTATCTTCTTTCTGCCTCTATTTTTTTTTTTTTTCATGTGTATAGCCTTCTCCCGGGTCTTGAAGGGAGTGCTGGGCATAGGTATGCACTTGGAAAGAATTTTGTTCTCTGTCTGCACAGGGGTCAGTTCTCATTAGCTCCGGTTCAATGTGCTCAGATTGCGGCACAGAAAGGCGTTTCCATATACGAACGTACATCCTAACAGCTATGCAAGAGCTATTCAAGGTATACTCTTGGTACAGACTGAGGCAGGTGAGGTGTTTCTAAAGCATAGAGGTTGCTCCTGCCTAAGTGTGCAACTTTTCTGTGTGCATTGTGGTGCAAGAGCTAATAATAGATTAAATCTTTTTTGTGGTTATTCCTGCAATTTGATTGCAAGTACATTTGCGGAGCTAGTTGGCATATGTCATATAATCTGATTGATTGAACAGTTGATCCTTGAAAGCTTCCCTTTGAAATATTGCCAAGGTCAACAAGGGATAGTGTCCATGTATACGTGTCATGGGAATTACCTATTTTGCCATTTTTATCTAATGCCATATAGCTGAAAGCATGCACAATGTTCTGGTCTTCTCATGCAATGCCTTCTTCCCCCAAAACACTGGTTTTAGTGATCTGTGTTCTGCTTTGTGCTGCTGGAATAGAAAAAAATGTTTAAATTTGAAGGAGATGATCAGTAAGTTATAGTATTCCTTAATTTATGGTTTTTTTTTTCAGTCTGTGGAACAGGTTATTTTATGAAAGGAAATACTGCAAACATTCTGGGAAAATCAGTTATTTCACATTTCCCATGAAGTTTGTCATAGTTTCTTGAACTTGAGGCATATTTATGTAAGTGACAACTAAACAGAGATTTTACTCAGTGGCACAAGAGGTGCCTTCTGGATGCTATGCCAGTTATGTGAAGTGAGATGGTTTTGTTCAGGAGAACAAAAGCTTCATGTTGCTGATATACTGGATGATAAAAATGGAAGAGTTTCTACATTTCTGCTGTGCTTGGACAGCAACAGAATTTATTTTATCTCTGTGTTTGGCTTGAGACACCACCCTCATGGATATACTAATTTCTTTTTATTGGTTGAAAATTCAGTTGCTCACCTCTGCTACATATTTGCTATATGCCAAACTCTGCAGAATATATAGGCAACTTTTGCAAAAGCCTATTCAATGCTTTCTTCTAAGGTTGATGGAAATTATCTAAAATACCTAGGCACTGATGTCCTATTATGTGTCTCTGAAATGGGATGGGCAACCTCCTGAGACCTTGTCATAGTATGCAAGTTTTCCTAGGTGACTTTGGTGAATAGATAACCTGTTGTGTCAGCTCTCATGTCCGAACTGAGCCAAGGTCTGTGTACCCTTCCTGGCTATGTGAAGAGATGATCCTTGTGCAGTGGATGGCATGCTGTGCTGCATTCCAGGAACACGGCCCTTCTTGACAGCTGTCACATATCACAGATATCCACCAAGCTGTTTGTATGAAGCAGCAGGAGAAACAAGAAGTATACAAGAAACAAGAAGTATACAAGAAACAAGAAAATTTCAGCATCTCATTCACCATAATCCAGTCTAATTGAAATGTACAGGGGTAGAAGGTGTTGTCCAGCACTGAACTGCAGTGAGAAAGAAATTTAATGTTAAAACATTACTGAAGCTGGCCAGAATGGAACCCCCCACCCTTTGCAGAACTTTGTGGCAGACTTTCATCCCTATTGCCCTGAGGGAACTGCGTCTTGGTCTTACTGATGCTCTCCTAAGGAAAATATATAAAAATCAGCAATTGGTGCCTTACAGTAATGGCACACTAAGACTCAAAATGTGTCAGAAAGATTGCAATGCAATACTGATTGTTGTATTCAATTGTGTTCTTTTAGGAGTGCTCCACAGTGCTTCCTGTATTGATGTTGTTCTGCTGGTTTTAGAAATGGAGGTTTTCAAGCTTTGGCAAAACATAATTCTCACTTTTTAGGTAACTAAGAAGTTAGGAAAGAAACCCAAACTCATTTTAATTACATGGGAATTTTGTATTCCCCACTTTTTTGCTCATTTGTTTTTGGCAGGTATGGCATACTGCTTTGGGGGAAATAGTCTTTGAATTATTTTTTCTGCAAGCCAAAATCATACATGATTTAGAGGGAGTAATAGCTGAACAGCAGTCTGCATTGTAACAGTAAAGACATAAAATTCAGTCAAAGCTATCAGTAAAGGCACTGCTGCCAACTCTGAAGAGCACCTGGCTAGGTATTAAAGGACACAAATGTGATCCCCCTACCGAGCAGTATTTTATAGACTGTGGTTCAGAGCCAAAGAAAACAGCTTTTAGAGCTTTAGGTGTCCATAAACAGCTAGATAAATATGGTGAAGCCAGAACAAGGGATAAACAAGGTAACTAAGTATCAGCTTGCCACATTGCCTTTTGAAGATCCCCAAATACCCAACTAAGTTGGAGTATATTGCCTTCTCAGTGTTCCCATCACTCTCCCTGATTCTTCGAGGTGGTGTTGTTAATGTTGGAGAGAGGGTCAATGGGGCAATGTCATGATATAATCTCAAATTGTATCCTGTCATCTGTATAATTGCTGGGATTGCATAGCTGACCATATTTCATGTGAACTGTCAGTGACCACTAGTCTGTAATCAGGATGGGGATTTGGAAGAGCTGCACCTATGGTCTCTATCTCCTTGTAGCTGCTGCCAGCATTCAAAGCATTACAAACAGGTTTCATAAACAAATCTCATTAAATGTTTTTAGACAGAGGAAGGCACATAGCCATAAATAGAAAATTGATAAGTGAACAACTGTTAAAAATAGCTCATTAAGAAATAGTAAGTGGAGAAATAATGTGGATATGATAGCATAAGGAATATTCTACACGCATACTTGCGGCCTTTAGTGGTTGCCAAAACCCTGTTGAAGTGAATGAAGAGCAAATGGGTTGTATTTCAAACACATACCATTACACTGAGCAACAGTTACATTTTATTGCTTCAGTCACATTTTTTGACCAAAGTAATAAAATTTGTAAAATATAAAAAAAAAAAAAAAGACAGGATTTATCTCTCCCTCCTGTGCTATTCCTTCCCCCCACCTTTTCTTGTTTTAAATTCAAAACAGATCTCATGGTTAACAGTATGGCACTTAGGTTATGGAGATGTTTAAAAAAATCACTTGACAGATTCAAAGAAACAAGCAGTTCTGTACACAACTACAGCAATAAGAAATAACTTCACATGTACTTTATGGTCATAGCTTATGTCTGGTGAAGCTAGACAAGAAACTGCTACAGAGGTGGTTTCATCTGCAATCCTACAAAGACTTAAGTGTATGTTAGATCTTGTTCTTAAGGCATAGTCAATGGCAAGCAAATTACATGGCACACAAAACTGGTCACAAGTTAAAACCTTTTAGTCTATATTTTAATTTTGGTCTGTATTTTACTCAGATTTGGTCCAAATTACTACATTATGTAGTCCAAAAGACTTTATTCAAATTGAGCCCCCTTTGCAGCTGTTGCCCTATGCTATTGCCTTGTAAAATGGAGTTCATTTTTCCAGATGTATTAGTGTGTTACCTATAAACAATTATGCAGTCTTAAAAAAACCCAAACACAACCAAAAGCATGTTTGTCTTAAAATGGCAGAGAATCAGCAATATGTTCCTAACCTGAAGACAAGCCCCAATGTACTAGGGCGTCTGAATATTTAGCTTATTTCATGTTAAATGATACTGTCCCATTGTTGATGAACACTGAAATAACAGATGATCTTATAGTGCACTGTTTCTTATAATTTGTTACATGCAATTTACTTCTGTTGTCCAGAGCCAAAGCTTAAAATACAGTCTTATGTGCATCCATGAAACTTTTGCTGCTGCTGCTGTTCTCACTGAAACCTGTGTGAAATAAAATATTATTATACTATTTAGTTTTTCCTGAAGTATCCTCAGAACATGAAGATGGAGATCCTAATAAGTATAATCTGAGGAGAAGACTGCTTTTCTTAATATGAAATGTGTACCTAATATTTCTTCTCTCTCTCCTTCTCATTATTGCTCTGGACTGAGAAGAAACATAAGTTATAACTAAGGTTTATTCTGTAGGTTCTTCCTCCAGGTCTTTTCCCAGAGGGTGGTGAACAGTCTGCTTCGTGCCCCTGCTGAATGTGAGGCTTGCATACACTCTATCCTCTGCTGGGTGGGATAAGAAGCCCTCAGCCTTGTGGCAGAGGTTTATGCAATTAACAGCTTGATGTCATCTATAATTTAGGTGCCAGGGAGATATGTTGCAAAAGGAGGTTTCAAGAACGTGTTTTTGAAGTACTAAATAGCCACAAATTTGTCTAAAATACTTTGCATTTAAGGAGTTCCTAACAGTCTAGAGAATAGTAGCTCACAGCGGATTAGTGATGTGTCATCCTGATTTTGGTCTGAGAGTCAGAATCTTGCTCAATCCAAAACTAGGTTTTTGCATCAAGTCTTGAAGCATTGCAGCAGCGTTACTTCTTAATGGAAGTGTTTAACACTGCAATGTGTATTGATAATATAGAGTCTGGCTAATGAAGGATCTGTATAAATAGAGTATCATAACCTTTATCAATAAACAGGAGCAAATTATCTGCTGTGGAATTACCTGTACATACATTTGTCTTAGTTTCCACTAAAAGGCTTTGAGTAGCAGCAGTAGATCCAACTGTGCAATTTTGTTGTTCCACTTCTTCATACCTGTGCAAGTATTTTTACTAGTTTCACTGATGATTCCCTGTTGCTCTCTGTGGGGACTCAGAAAGTACTTTGTGTTTTATTTAAGTCTTAGCATATAATTTAGTACTTTTCACTTGGCAGAAGAGTCAAACCAGTGGCGATCTTCAAGTGTGTATGTTAATACGTGTAACTGTGCATGAAGCCAAAAAAGAGTATGTGAAAATTCTTTACAGATGCCCTGTGACTTCATTCACACCTCAGTGATTAATTGAAAAGGGTAATTCCTTTAGAAAGTAGTATATGTTTTCCTTGTTAATCCATGTGCTAATCTGTGCTTCTCTGACAACTTAATAAGCAAGAGGGTTACGTTATGGTTGTAAGCCAGACAAACCATAAACAGACTGCTACCTAATGAAATGTCACTTCTATTCAATGGTTTATTTTTCTTTCTTTCAGAACAGACTAGCTTGCATCATGTTCTTGCTTTGAAGTAGCATTCATTGTACATCTGACAGTATTTCTCTCCAGATAGGAGGAGTATTTAATACCTTCATTTCATTCTGAAGGTGCAAATATTCAGTTTTATAAAAGGGATTTGAATTGGAAATCTAAAATACTATAAAGAAGACATCCTCCTTTCCATGTTCTGTTTCTTTTTTTTTTTTTTTTTTTTAAATGAGTTTATTTCTATGCTAGTGCTTGGCTCGTTTGGGTTTTACAAAGGGGATTGGTGGCACTTTGGCTCGCACGACCTCCTTTCAAACAAAAGAGTTGATCCCTGTCTGTTTTTCAAAAAAAAGTGTAGTTATACTGCAGAAAGCATTTTGTTCTTTGGATCCTGAGCTGGTTTGACACCTCAGCTCAGGTTGTCTCCTGCTGTGTTTGCTACTCCATCCACAATTTCTTGATGCTAGACAGCCGGGACTCAAATTTTTCTTGCTGTTTCATCTGAGATGCTGTTTTATGCTTACACTGAGTAGAGCTGGAGATATAATTTAGCAGTCTTGAACCTACTGCAAGAGCTATAAAACCTGTAGTTAAAGCTGTGGGGTCTTAGTTATGTTCTTTCTTGAATATCGTGTTGTAGTGCAGAACACTTGCATGATGCAGCTTGTGTGTCCTATAAAAAGCAGCATGTTCTTCTTTTGTGTGCTAATTAATAACCAAAGATATTTTTTCCTCAAGCACTCTGAATTTGCATGCTTACAGAAAGCCCAATTTTGATGCCACCCCAATGAGTGCAAATGTCTGATTCAAGACATGCTCTTAAGGCCTTTGAAAGAGAAGCAAACTGTGACCAACAAAAGATCAAAATGTCTCATGTCAGATTTTGAATGCAGTCAAATTTGAATGAAGCCTGTGCTGAGTATAAAAGGAAAACAGACAGAAATTAATACAGGAGGAGTATCTATGCTCACAAAAGGAATATTAATTTCTGGTACCTACAGTAGAGGTTTCTGTGGGAAAATTTATAATTCAGCAGGGAAGGCTATTTGTGTTTCCAAAGATGCACTTCTGCATTAGCAATGCCTATACATTTGGAGTTCACTTTTTATTTTCCATGTGTTTTAGCAACTCATTTATTTTGGTCATCCTCAGGGAAATTCCAGCCATGTTCATTTGCAATGCGTAATTATGTGATATTTTTTGTGTGGGGCTCATTCTTTTCTACAACATGTAACACTTCTGTCTGTACTACAAATGTCCTGTGCTTTTGTACTTCCTCAAAATACAAAAATACTCTTTCCAGGAGTATTTCCTAGTAGAAAGATAACTTCTGTAAGTTCCCCTCAAGCTTTCTGGAATTACGTTTTTATTTCCAGGTTTCTGGATGGTGGGGAGCAGTAAGCATCTTTCAGGTGCTCCTGGTTTTGACCTATACTGTCAGGATTTTCTTTCTTTCATTTGCAAGTGAAGATTTGCATTATTTAGCAGAGTTGGCCAGAGGGATTTACATCATCTGCTTTGGAGAGCCTATGGGTGCCTTGGTAGGGTGCATGGACAAAGTCTTGAGTAGGATGCTTGACTCCTTGCTTTTAGAGTCCAGTGTTCCTCTTCCTTCTTCTCTCTCTGATGGGGTCAGAGGATCCTGCTGGGTGCCTGGCTTCCTGTCTTGGGTAGCAGAGAGACTGCTATTCTCCTGCACCTCTTTTGAGATTTAAAGACTGTGACATCTGGTTGTGGTTTCTCTGGAGCAACTCTGCCACTTTTTCAGGTACCAGGATCTATTTAGTCAGTGATATGGTGAAGTTCAGTGTATTACCTGTGCTTCAGCTGGAGGAGTTGTCTGATTACTGCTTTGTCTGCAGCGGTTAATTGAGGCTGTCCCTGAAATGAACTTCTAACAAAAGGATGACTGTAGTGTTGAGTGTATTGAACTGTTTGGTTGTTTTAAGCATATATATGGATATGTTTTACACATATTTATGCATTTAGGGCCAGGACCTGCAATGCAACTCATGTACCTCAATTTTTAGATTGATGTATTCTTCATGACTTACAAGAAAAACGCATTCTGCTAGAAACAATGCTTGCCATGGCAATTGCTGCTGGAGATAAGTAGTCCTCTGTTCATAACAGCAGTATTTTCCCTCCTTACAGCATCAAATTTAATAGCAGTAAAGTGATCCTTCTATTACTGAGTTGTAACCTGATGAACTAAATAGTAGTGTCATGTCTATTTTCAGAAGCTTTGTTGCTAAAAGCAGACCTTCACTTTGTGGACTGCTTTAGCCTTTCCCCAAGTGACAGCATTTCGTTAGAAATAGCCTGCTGGTCCTTCTTGCCCAGCTCCCCATTGTAGTGCCCTGCTCTGTGAGAGCAGACAGCTGGGGGAGTTCGATGTTTTGAAGGTTATGATCACAGCAGTTTCGTAAGTGCTTTATTTCAGTTCTCCTCTGGCTGCGCCGGGGACAGGTGCGGTCTGGTTCTGATTTCAGTAGTCTTAATTTCTTATCTGACCTGGTAGTCAATCAAGGGCATGAGAGAGGAACAAGAGAAAGCAGGAGAGGAATGGCCTGAGACAGACAGACAGCAAGAGTGCAATGCTGAGCATCTGACTTTTCTCATCCAGGAACTGGCAGATCTGCCTGTCATTCAGTGCTGCTCTGTGTACTGACGCTGCCCTGTTCAAAATGGATTTCTGAGTGTTAACCATCATGTTCTTCTTTTCCAAAGGGTCTTCTGTAGGATTTCATTTGCAGAGCACAGAGGGCAATATCTAGGGTAATTCCAGGGCTTAGTGGCTGTGATCTTTTGTCAACTCTGCTTGTGAGTGAAATTAAACTTGGTATGAGTACCCACAATCTGAGCTTGTGCAACACAATTCCTGGCCAATGAGTAAAAAATCATAAACCTGACAAGTATTTATGAGAGAGAAAAATGAGATGTCATATTATAACAGGAATATATTCATTAAATCTATCAATTTCACAGAAACCAAGAATTCCCTCTTCAGTAAAAGGCTTTGAGTAGGTTTATAAAGTCAGATATTCTTTTATGAGATGTAACTTTTTTATGCGAAAACACAGTATGTTTAAATTCAGGTCAGTATTTTCTAAGTGAACAAGTTACAAAAAAGGGCTGAGTTAACGAGAACTTACAGTAGCCATTCTGTTTTTGAGAGGATACTGGCCAATATCAGTGCATCATCTAATTGCAGATGGTGCCATACCTGGAAAAATCTTCTTACAAAAGCAACAAGCCTGGTGGGGGTAAACATTCAGTGTCAGTAATTTTATTGTACTTCCCATCATCAGATGACTTGATGCAGCAGAAATATAGCAAAGACTTCAAAGAACAGTTTTCCAGTTGTCTTTCCCGCATGTGTCAAACTGTTCCCTCAAGAACCTGGGGTATGAACTTTGCAGTTTCCCTGCCTTCCTACAGGAGGAGAAAAGTATGTCTCCTGTCAAAAAGAAGAGAGGCCTCAAAGCTGAAGATCTGTATTTATTCACGTTCTGGAGGTCATTCGCTTATGCGGTCATATTTTCAGTCCAAAGGAGGAGGAGTCAGTGCAGTGGTGGTGTGACTGAGTGCTATGTGTACACAATGTAATTAAACTTAATATCTGTTCATACCGTAAAATTAATTCTACAGCCACTAATAGGGAATCTTTGCCAGTCCTAGATTTCCAGCACAAAAATTGCTAAGGGAATGCAAAGCAGTGCTGAGACAAATGATTTATAGCAGCACACAATGGAGCTGGCCAGCTTGCTCACTGGGAAGGAGTCCTGGCTTGCTGTGGCTTCAGAAGTCAGCTGCTCATGTTATCGTGTGGTCAGCTTCACGAGGCAACCTTTGTAGCTAGTGAAATTCAGACCAATTTGGCAAGAGGGATGCAGTGCAAGTGGTGTCTAGACTGTGTGATCTAGTATGCCAACTCAGATGAGTTGAGGGATAAGATGCAGTTAAGGGGGGGGGGGAAAGGCCAGACTAGAAGCAAAGTTCAGCTGTTTTTGTACCAGACGAATGTCATGAACCAATATCTAAGTATAACTGGGCTGTGATAGCAGGTTAGATTGGCACCTGCTGCTAATGGAGATGAGCCCTGCGCCATTCCCAGCCCAGAGGGTGGTATAGCTGTCTCGCGCAGTTTTCTAGCCACTCACATCTTTCCTTCTGATGGCAGCATGCCATGGAAACACCTCTTGTCTGGTTTCCATTGCCCCAGTTTCAGCTGCTCCTGAAGGTTACCAAAACAGGAGGTTTGGTGGTAATATTTTAAATGCCTTTTTGTGTGAGTTGAATAGTGATTGTAATCTCTGTGCTAAGGCAGTTTGCAAGGAGTTGCAGCTCGTTTTTGCCATAACTGCATTTCCAGATGCTATACAGATACTCAGTTCTTTGGTATGCTGGCACATGCTCTGGGGTAACCTTAAAATGTCCTGTGCATGGTTTGAGAGTGTGAAAGGTGGAAAAAACAGGGAAAGAGACTGAGGAAAGATGAAGGCTTTTGTTGCTTAAATCCCCCACTGCCTAGTTTCCTTTAGTAGATAGCAAATGAGCACTGTTCAGAGAAGCATGGATTGGAAAGGCTTGTGTAGTCCTGTGTGGTAGTATGCTATGGATCTTAATGCATAAGAGCCTGTAAAATGTACAAAAATCATCTGTACGTGGTTGAGTGTGTGTAATTCATATTAAACTTCCAGCTTAGAAATCTGAGACACCTAATATTTTAACAAAATACACACTTAAACGTATTTCATTGTTTTGAGTAAAACACAACTTACCTGTTATACTTAGGATTATTGGCTCCTGATTGTATCTGTTTACAAATGGCAGCCTCAACTTTATTGTAAACAAAATATTAACACTAAATGTCCTTTCAGTATAATTAATTCACCAGGATCATGAAGAAATATAATGTCTAAAACCAGTACAATTAAACATGGTTAAAAAATTGTAATAAAAGCTTCAAACACCTATTTTTCAAAGTGGAATTTAAGGCCTGACGTCCAAATAAGTCAGTTTTTCACTTAAAGGTAATGAAAACCTTTAAATTTATCTTAAATATAAAGCTCTTAAGAGGGGAGAAGTTATATTCTGTGAGAGCTGACTTTAATAAATGTAAACTCTCATTAAATGAGATCAGTTTTGTTTGTTTGCCCATAGGCTACATTTGGATTGATCTGTGGTAACTTATGTGTTTCTTATCACCAGTCACACAGAAAATATGACCTCGTGTCTTCAAAAGGAAACTGGACCTCAGTCCTTCATAAGGTTACTTCTTGTGGCATTAATCAGACATCATATTATGGTGTGCAAAGATCAAAATCTTTTATTGTTCCCCTATATCTAAACTTTTTGAGTGTTCTCAGCAATACACCTTGATGTACAATCAGGATGCTGCTGGATGGTCAGGGTACTGGTGACAAAATCTATCACCAGTTACACATGTAATGATTAAGTTCAAAGCCTTCAGACAGGCTTGTTTGCTAGCAAAGAGAGCTCGAAAACTGAGACAAAGTATTAGCAATCAGGGAGCAAAGGGTGATGTGCTGTGACAGCTAGAGGTATTGTGTTAACAGCCTGGTAACCCGCCTGGGAGACCCTCTATTTCTGTGTTTCTCCATTACTCAGGTTATTTCCTCTCGTGGTAAATGAGGGCTTGTTTTGGGATCCTTCCTGTTGTGCCTGTATCAATGAAGAAAATCAGTAAGTAAATGCTGCGTACAACCAAGATGCTTTCAGAAAGCTGCCTGGAATTTTTTTGCCTGGAGAGAAGGACCTAATTGGCTTTTCAGGTAAATTTTAGCTTTTAATGAAATTCTGTGAGTTTGGGTTTTTTTGTTTCCCTGGCTGTGGTAGCTGAAAGGCAGTTTCCCTTGACCCATGCAGCACTGCATCCGCTGGTGTCCAGGCAGGGAAATCCTGGAGGTGGACTGAAGATCAGTGTGCTCCAGCCCTCTACAAACCAGGCGGTGTGGAGCACCAGCAATCCCTGCTCCTGGGACATGCTCAGCAAGGGCTGAATTACCTGTAAGGGCCCTGAGGGCACATGTGGTAGAGGGCACTTTGCTGGTGCCCTGGAAAGGAGCAGCACACTCCTTTTTTTTGCATGCTGTTGACAGCAGGACACTGGATACCCCCTAGGAAAATGGATGGCCTCTTAGATAGCATGTTGCTGCTCCAAGTGCTGGCGTGCCCTCTTCCTCCTTTTCCTCCCGCCCCCCTTCCCCTGTCAAGCTTCTGAGTGTTGAGCTCCAATGCTGTTCAGGAAGTGTTGAGCAAGGCCCCATGGGTCACTGTGACACTGATGTTCCCTCAGCCACAGGATCCTCAGTGTAACAAAGAGAAGTGAGGTGCACAGCAGAGCACTGTCTTCTGAAAATCTGGGGTGCTGGGGGTTGCCCTGAGTGATTGTTGGCAGTCTAGCAGGGGCTTGCTAAAAAGCTTCCCCTGTCCAGGCTGTGCATGGGTATGGATGGGAGGGGGGTCCTTTCACTTCACAGAGGTAGAAAAAGTCCTCCCTAACAGCTGTCTGCTGTCTAAGGGGTACCTCTGTCCTTTCCTCTTGGGGTACCTTGAGCAAAATTGTAGGCAAAAGATGCGCAAGGCTGTTCTTAGAAGTTGTTACTAATATGCAGAGGGCTAGGGGCTAAAGAATTTTATTTCCCTTCATTCCAAGACCCTGAAGCAAGTTGTTAGGGTGGGCTGCTGCTGAAACCATTCTCTTTGCTTGCCAGAAAGAAGTCTAAAGCATGGTAGCAGCTCCTGCAGCAGCAAGATGGCTTTAGAAAAACTGTAATTTACAACGGTTTGCATTACAGGTATTTACAAATATCTGTATCTTTTAAACTATAAATTACATATATCTGTATTCCTAGAAGACAAGCTCTGCCTGCTTCCTTGTCTTGTCAGGAGCCAAAGAGTCTGTGTGCCAGAACCACATTGGGACGCAGGTGTAACGGCAGAGATTTTGGGGAATGTGTAATAACCCATTGTCTATCACCAAAAGGTGGCAGCGTCTACATCTGCTTTTTGTTATAACCCATGCTGCGAGTTAAGCCAAATATCCTAGATTTAAGCACAGTGGGAGCAGTGCAATACGAATTGATGCTGGATGAGTAACAACAGCAGATCTGTGTTTGCTTTGTCTTGATGTTTTGTTGGTCAACCCAAGTGAGGATAAATAGGCAGGCAAACAAATTAATGCTACTGATGGGCTCTGAGAAGCCATCCACATCTATATTTTGTCTCTTTGTGATGGCCCCAAGCTAATCCCTGGGTCAGAATATTTCCACGCCTGGGGATTCAGAGTCCTGGTCTGAGCGTGAGACTGACCAGAAAACGTGGGTGCTGGGAAGTGTCAGTGCTGGGGTTTCTACAGCAGGAAATGAGCAATGCAGGCTTGGCAGTGCTGTGTTGTGAGGAACAAAATAAACCTTGAAGTTAGGTCATAAAAGAAAATACAGCTCATGTGCATCCCAATGAAAACATAAGTTCTTTCTCTCCTGACAAGAGCTTCTACATAACAGAAATAAAAATCACTTCTATACACAAACACACACACACACACATATATATATATATGTTTTTAACTTTGCTGGTAGACCACTCTTCATGTAGTAAAATGACAGATTGTCTTCAGATTTTGCCTCATTTTTACTTATCATATGAAATAAATATTTAGCCAGCTTGAGTGAATTCTTTTATCTCTCCTTAAAGGATAAACTTTTGTTAGAGTCCCTTAGTGTTTTTCTTTTAGAGAAATATTCAGTAAGATTGCTCTGTTGCCCTTTTAATTTCCTTCTACCTTTTTCTGAACTGCTCTGTTGCCCCAAGGTAGCATGTTAATTAAATTAGGATAAAAACTTTGTTTCAGTGCAGAAAAAGAATTGTGCCTGTTTGTTCTATGAAGGCATTTTTCTTTTTTGTTTTTTATCCTGTAAAGCTCTTCTGAAGTGCAACACTAAGTGAAACCTCTGCTAACAATTTACATTGCAAAGCTTAATGTTTTAGTTCTGTTAAAATCAGTGGCTTCCATTTGTAAAGGATGGAAGCCAGATTTTGCTTTGAAAGTCTCTTCCACAGCAGTTTACCTGCAGAAATATCCTCATACTATAGGGTTAAAGTGCCTCTTTGTATCTCACTCACAGCAGCAGCTGAAGTCACTGTTAATTGCATGTTCATGGACTCAGAGACTGCACTTTAGACTTTAAACAGTCAAAGATTATTCTGTTTCTGAATCTTTTTTTCATGTCATATAGCAGTTCCTTGCAGTTCGCTGTCGCTACCAGAAAAGCTCTGCCCTTGCCTTATAGACAAGAAGAGCCAAAGGTGGGGGTGATCAGCCTTAGAACGTAACACCACACTCATGTGATTGTTTTTGTCATGTGTTTGCAGGACCAGTGTAAAATTTTCTGAATGATTTCCATGGAATCCTAGTGAGATGAATATTACAGATTTCGTTTCTGTATCACAGTGGTACTAAAGTAAATAATTGAAAATAACACTGCTTGTTGAGAACATGTTGTCCTAGCCTTAGAGATTCCCTGGTTTTCCTTGAATGGCACCAAATAAATCCATGGAACAATATCATTCATTAGTGGCTTTTGGGTAGCACTTTTGGTTTAGTATTAAGCAATGTTACAATAAAAAAATTTAGACAGGAATTTAAAGTAATGTTGAGAGATGGTAGCATTGATCAAATGAATCACTGGACCCCCCAAAAACCCTTTTGAGCAGTTTATGGCTAAAGTGAGGCTCAAAAATATCTGTGTAATATACTTGATTTGTGGACCCCTTTCTCTGAGGAAAAGGGTTGCTATGGCTAAAACTTCTTGTCATGCGATTGGTTTTTGCTCCCTTTAAATATCTATTATATTTTTGATGCATAATTTAAATAAATAACTTTAGTATTTTGCCTATGTTTATCAGAACATGCCAACTTTATGGCACTTTATGCAACTGCATAACCATAACATGGAAACGCACATTTTTTTGCTAAGCTTGTGTCATCTTTTTTGATTTGTCTTTTGAAAAAAAAAGTGTTTTCAGTACCACAGTATCGCAATAAACTCCAGAACTTGAGAGTATATTGTCTGTCTAAAATCAGTGCCTCAAATCTAAATATCTTATCAGAACTTGTCCTTTGTGACAAAATTTGATGGAAAATTTTTTTGACACCTTTGAAATATTTTTGTCTCCTGTTTCAACATCTCATATACATCACCATTTAGCCAATTGAGTATGTAATATTTATGTCCTGTAATTTTTTCATATAAGTAGAAGCAAAGTGGCTGAATCAACATGAGACTAGGATTTGAAGAATTCAATATTAATATGAAAAGTGAAAGATTTAATGTAAAATCTTGGAGCAAGGTTAGAATTTTTGTTCTGGTATTTCAATTTCTCCTCCTTTTTTTGAACCATTTTAAAAAATAACAATAGAAAAGAGGAATGCTCTCTGCAGTTGTCTAATTTATTAGTTCAGGGTCTACAAGACTGCCAAAAATTCCTGACGTTTCTTATTAATGACTTTGAAATTGTATCCCTGACTCAGTTTTTAAAAGCTTCGAGAAATGTACCCAGAAGTTTCCCTTTTCCTGAAGAAAATTAGTGACCTTAACTGTGCCATTCTGATAAAGCCTGCGGTAACCAAATTTGTTAAATCCTCCTGGCAAGCAAGACCTTTCCCATTGCCTCCTATTTTCGGGGGGGGGGGGGGGAACCCCCCCCGATTCTAAAACCACCTAGTTTCAGGTGAAGGGCAGGAGAGTACTTTGCAACTCCTTTGTTATCACCATCATTTATCTCAGTCCAGTATTTAGCTAAAATACTTTTAATAGTGTATAGCTGTTGCTCAGGCTAGGAACCCCCACATTTCATTCATAACCTCTTCCTAATGTGAAACCACTCCCTTAAGCCCCAAGCTTATTTCACTCCATCAGGCTTAGAGTGATCTCTGCTTTTCACACACAAGTAAATCCTTGAAAGATCAAGGGGTAAAAAAAAAATACCTTTTTACTCTCAGGCCCTGGGCTGCTCCTCCTACAGTCTGACACCACAGAAACCCCCTTGCCTACAGCTATGGATGTAGCCTTGCTTTGGGAGGAAGCATGGAGGTGCAGCACTTACCAATATGCAGCAACTGCACCTTCATGGAGCAAGTATCTGTAGTCATTGACGTGTTTTAGCCCACTATCCTGACGTGTGTCTCCATTTGTTCTCTTTGCTGTGCTGTCTTGAGTACCCTTGCTGGC
>JANRGW010054499.1:0-41288 GCA_024733675.1 Psilopsiagon aymara | reverse complement strand
GGAAGCCAGGAGGAAGCAGAGACAGGACACCTGACCCAAACTAGCCAAAGAGGTATTCCATACCACAGCACGTCATGGCCAGTATGCAAACTGGGGGCAGTTACCTGGAAGGGCTAGATCACTGCCGGGTTGGGCTGGGTATCGGTTGGCGAGTGGTGAGCGGTTCTATTCTCCTGTTATTTTCCTTATCATTATTATCATGGGTGGTAGCAGCAGTGGTTTGTGTTATACCTTATGGACAGCTCTCATCTCAACCCGAGGGAATTATATTCTTTCGATTCTCCTCCCCATCCCTCTGGGAGCAGGGTGGGGAGGAAGGGGGTGGGGAGTGAGCAAGTGGCTGCGTGGTACTGAGTTACCAGCTCACGACACAAGGCTACTTCTTATTTGCATACCTCTCCACTCATGACTGTTTTGACATCATGCCCTGAGACCAATTCTGCTCAAGGCATTTTTATCAGCAAAATTGTGCTATTTGGGAGATTTCATTTTTGTCCATATACTCAGGAATGCAGGAGCATGAACTGGTAAGAGTTTTCAGATGCTGTTGCTATTCACATAAATACTGCACAGAAAGCACATTATGTGAATTCCTCCTTTAAGCATAACTGCACTGATTTTAGCAGGCATGAGCTAGCTACCAGTTTCCCTTGGTCACATTAAGTAGCATCTGCTGCAATACAAATCTGTAGTTACAGAAAGAGTATTTTAAAATAGTTTAAAAGAAGTCACTATTTGGAACAGGACAGGATTCCGTAAGCAAGCAGTTAATGCATTAACAGCAAAGAGAAGTTAAAATAAAATGGAAGGTATCAGATAAAATAAAAAGCAAAAACCGACAAACCAAAACATAACCCTGACTGGACTGTTGCTGGTATTTTCAGCTACGAAAGATTACAAAGTAGTATTTATCAGTGTTAAGAAGCATACCTCAGAATATAATTTTTAGTGTCAAAGTTTACCTCAGCATTTTTAGTCCTTGGAAGATTAACAGCCCTTCTTAGCTTCTTTACTGAGTCCGTTATTGCAGGAGTCTCTACACAATCCAATGTAGAACAGATTTTTCTGACAGTCTTAATTACATGATCTACTGCTCTATGCTGGTTCTAGTAAGAGAGAGATTCATCTGATCACGATCATGAAACCCAGTACTGGTTAAATTTTTATATTTTTTAATAGAATGTATTGCCAAGAAAATTTCATTATGAGATGCATATCTCAATTACATTAAACTGTGGTGAAAGAATTAAACATAAACTTCAGTATTGAGACCTTCCCTACAGCACAGTCGTCCTGGACAACAGTTATCAATGCCAAAAACATATTAGTACGGATTATAGTATAGGGCCCTGGGAAACACTGAGGTTTCCACCTGTTTTTCTATTAAGCTGTTGGCAGACAAGTTATTATTGAATGAGATATTAAGCTCAAATTCCCTCATGGCACAATACGTATAGATTAAAAAAAGGATATTCAATTAGAGTAAGGAAGGAATGCTAAAGCAGCAGCATTTCAGCTTCAGCCCTCTCAAAACAAGCATATAGGTTTATATTACACTTACACTACAATGTAGCATAATGGAACTTCATCTTTTTCATTTCACTTTAATATACTTTTGGAACTGTTGCAACTTTCGCCTTACATATTATTTAAATGGTTCTTCCATATGCAGCAAATGCAAAATGTAAATACAAATGCAAAAATGTACATGCAAAAGCAAAATCTTGGAGACGGAAAGGAAGGGGGGTTCCACACTTCACAGGAATCTTTTTTGTTTGTGCTTTGGTATAAGCAAAGTCCGAATCCAACTTTAAAAAACATACATAGAAAATGAAAGCATATACTTCAAAATAACTGTTTACTTTTTAAAGGCTTTATGTATACATTTCTTTCACAATTACTTATAGTCACTTACAACTAAGAGGGATTAGTGTAACATGCCCTCAAAATCTAAACTGTTTCCTGGCCTACACCCTCCCCTTCCCCCCAGACATATTCTCATGATCTTCCTACAAATGGATAACAAAGAAGTCATTTGAATCATAAAGTTTTTGGATCGGGAATTATGTGGCAACAATTAACTTTGTCCTGGTAAGAAAAGAACCATATAAGTCAGAAGACACTGTAAATATTTAAGCCATACTTTCAAAGCTAACACACTAAACACAACAGCTGTTTTGACATATGAGAAGCAAAATTTCCACTGCTATTTTCCTCACAGGTTCTCAAATTAATCTGAATAAAATTCAAAGTCTACGTATAAGTTACTTATGGATTACTTTATCCCATTTCACTGATTAGCAAGCTTCAGCTACTGAATATGTATAGGAATTCACTTCAGTAAGTGAAATTTAAAATGCAGTAACTGATGGTATTTGAACCTGACCATCATCACCTACAAGCTACACCTCCCATCCTTAAGAAGACTGTAGGAAGAGTAGAACATAAATCTGAATTGAGATGTTTTGCATTCCTCACCTCAGCCTGTAAAATCACAGTTAAACAAGCATGCTGAAGCAGCTGCCAGAGCAAAGCAACAAAACCACCACCATATTAAGGAGCAGTAACATCCCACTCTTCTACAAAAAGACTGTATTCAAAATTACCCTTGAGAACAGGGTGAATCACCATCAAGGTAATTAAATAACATCAAGGGAATATGTAAATAGTGGACATCAGCTTGTTCAGGCCTGCATTCCTTTGAGAGGCAAACAAACACAGTGGAAATGAAAAGTATTGTAATTAAGTCATTAATTTCAAGACTGTTCTTATAGAAACAGTTTAAGGAACATGGTTAGCAAATGTTGGAGAATTTACATCTCCAAGTTACATGAGTTAAACTAAGCTTCTCCTTTTAGAAATAAGCATCTTCAGCTTGCCTTTGCATTTTGGAAATCACTCCAAATTACCCCACATGCACAATGGTTTATGCTACCTATCATACACTGAAATAGACAATATTTTTGACAGCATATTTTAAAATAATCCAATAGTGCAGAATAAGAAATTATCACAGTTTGTGTAAAACTTACTTGTATGCTCCAAACATGCTTTAGTTACTCCAGTTCTACACAACAATTAATGCTCACCTGTGTAGATTTGACCTGCTACCCATATATCATATATGGCTGACAACTGACACAGTCAGAATTCACACCTTTTCCCTATTCCTGCAAATTAATCTCTTTCAAGATTTTTGAGGAAAAAAATGTTATTTTGCACCCCAGGACTTGGAAGATATATTTCTAATTCTGATGATTAGTTAATATTGGAAATTAATTAGTTAATAATTAATTTCCAAGAAAAGCTAGGAAGAAAAGAGGAAAGCAATCTAAAAACACATGATTACAAACTTACATTTGACAGCTTGTTCAGATCTCGGTTTCCCCAAGAATACCTGTAAGCTTTTTTCCCCAACTATCTCATTAATAAACTTTCTCATGCTACTTCTGGTTCAGCAATAACTTGCAATGACCTTACCTCATTTTTAAGAGCTATGTTAACTTGCTTGTGATATACATCAAAAAGCTCTTCAATAGAAGACCTACAAAAAATAGTAGTTATTGATCACAAATACAAGAGCATAACATAACCTTGGTCAGAAATTCAGCAGTGGGCTTGATTACTAAAACAACCATATAATATCACCTTATAACAGGCTCTCTGAAAGGCTTTTCTACTTTGTAGAGGTGTTGTGTTAGATGTATGGGTGTCCTGTCATCATCATCCTGCAATAAAACATTAGAAATATGAGAATTGGATTTATTACCTATAATTTCTAATACTGTTTCTTAAGTTTCATTATTAACACCCATGGAGTAATAGTGATGTCTTTAAAGGGAAAAAGAAATAACTAATTAACAGCCTATGAAGCGTGCACATACTGGGACAGCAGGAAGAGGGAAGGTACAGCAAACAAGTGCTTAACTATGCAGAAATGAAATATTTCTCCCTTTGTCTATGGTGTGATACATACCTAAATAAATGCAAAAAACTGTTCTCAACTTTTATTTAACCCAAAATTTGTTGCTTGTCTTTTCAGACCTCAAGTTTACTCCAAATGGTTACATATGTTTTCCAGCTATACTGTTGCCTAATAAGAAATATCATCTGTATTTATATAATTTGCCTTGTGAAAATTTATTATGTATTTCAACTTCTCTTAGTGTAAGAGGACACAATTCCCAACATGAAGCAGATATACACTAATTTGTAAAAACAAAAAGGTTATATCTCAGATCCATCAGCTCTCATACGAAATCCCAGTTTCCTGAAGACTTACATTGCTGCTGTAGTTTGGGAGGTACTTACTGTTCTTGCAAGATCGCTGCATATTACACTATGGGTCAAGAGCTGCAGTTTGATTTCTGTATCCCACTTCCGACAGTTCTGAATATATTCATGACTTCCTATGCAGTGCTTACTGTTAAGCAAAAGAAAGCTATAAGTTACATCAGAAGTATGCAGCATTTCTCAAAAAAAAACCCCACAACCCTCACATGGAATATCTGAGGCAAGTCATTGGCTCAAAATAAAGAAATGGTGAATTAACCTCCACACCATACTCTTGATCTGATTTTTACTTCTGAAGAAGTTTTAGTATACTATTACAGATACCTGTACTTTGGATAAAGCTCTTCACTACTGTGGCTAACATGGAAACCAAGTATTCTAACCCAAAAAACTAAAGGGAATTTGTAAATTGTTAGCTTGGGAGAGGGAGGGAGGGAGGGGGAGAAGGAGGAAAAAAAAACAACACAAAACCCAACCAACCAACCAAAACAAAACCCAAATACCCATCAAAACCAACAAAACAAAAAACCCCAAGTAACACAAATTATTAGAAATCAGAAGTTATCAGCAAATTTTTTTCATGGTTGCTGGAATCTGAAGAGCAGCTGAAAACTACAATATCCATCTACAGAAATGCTCTAGAAATCTGCATCTGAAAAAGCTTGTTCAACACAACAGATGGCAGATTAGAATAGATTTCTAGCAAGGTGCTGAGAACTCACTTTGCTGCATTCCAGAGCAACTCTAGAGATGTCTTTGTGCAAAGTGTGACTCTCCCATGTTTTTAAGATTTCTGCTTTCACACATTTAATCATTAAAGACATACTTTCTGGTAACTGTGCCATGAAAAGGCATGAAGTTAAATATTAATGAAGAAGAGTTTGCTTACTTCTGTAAAACTTCTTCTTGGCCACAGACTTTCAGGATATAGCTGCCAATATCCACTTCATTCAAATCATCATGCACCCAGCAAAGAGCCTGCATTATTATAAGCTCAACAGGGGAACTCACTGTTTAAAGAAATTACATCTAAAAGTTAAACATAAATCAAGTAATACTAACAATTATTCACTCACAAATTGTAGTTATTTAATGAAACTTATTTTTATACTCATAGGGAAGACTCTCATGCTTTCATAATCTCTTTAATTTCATAGTCCGAGGTCTTCATTTTTTGGGGTTTTTTTGGGGGTTTGTTTTTTTCCCTCATAAAGAAAGGCAATTATGAAACCTGTCTGTAGTTTAACAGATCAATAAATCCTTTCTAAATTAGGATACAGTGTAGTCACTTGACCAAAAGCACAAAAACAGTCTGCAGTCTGTTTTCCAGGAGTTTTTAGATAAGGACAGCCTTTGCTACTTAGTTTAAAAATCAGTATCTGAAGAACTGGAAATGGAACTTTTCTGTTTGCACTGCTTTTGAGGAAGTGACCTTTAGCTGAATCAGAGGCAAATCCCACTGAAAGTCCTTTTTTCCTTCCATTTGTCAAGGCCAGTTTCCAGATTGTACAGATCAGATCTCAGAAAGCATCACCAAGCCTTTGCAAAAAGCTATTCTACCAGCACTTTCAAGCTCCAACTGCTTTTTTAAAAACAGTTGTTCTCTTCCATCCAGCAACTACAGAGTGAAAGAAATAATCCCAGTCAAACCCAAAATCGATTCTCCCACAGCCACCAGCTGTCACTGATGAAAAATGCAGATATATTTAACACCATAAATACTTTAATTACAAAATGCTCTCTACCCCTCCCTACCTAGTTTCTTATCTCCCTAAATCATTATAAACCATGTCAGTAAGTACCTTAAAATTCCATAAAACCCCACTGTAGAACAGCATTTTTTTAATCAGTACCTTCAGACTGCTTTGCTTTTTTCCTCCTCCAGGGACCTTACTAATTTTCCCAAATCTTCTTCAGAAAGAAATGTCACCACTAAGGTGGATACAGAGAGGCAATGCCACAACAGCTTTTTCCACAAGATAACACAAGTGCTTTGTTTCAGTAACAGATGACTATTACAAGTGTAAAGGTATTTCATATCATACAAAGAACAAGTACTTGGAATTCAAGAACAAGCAATGAAAATAGGTATAAATACAAAAACACTTTTCAACTCATTATTAAGGCTTTTCAACTTACTAGAGTGAAGCTCCTGTACTACCTTCAGCAGATAATATGGTGGTGATTAGAGAAAAAAAGATGCAGCAACAATTTATAGACTAGAGTTACAGGCTGCATAAGCAAAGGTCTGCCAGTCCTGCAACACCTAGTGGAATAATGCAAAGATAATGCTAACAATGCTTCTTCCCTGCCCTCCGTCTTACTGGAGGACATTAATATCTTACTGAAACACTGATTATTCAGGCAGACTTGCACTTCCATGAGAAGTCTAATAAACAAAAAAAAAATAAAAAAAATAAAAATAGATATGCCAAAGATGAACTCTGAAGTCAGACCATTTTCCTCCTGGACCCTTTCTACACACTGAGTTGTCAGAACATTGGCAGGCTTCAGTTCCTTCTGTGCCTGACTGAAAAGCTATACTAAAGTAGTTCTAGCATTAGGACAGTAAGGTATGCAACAACTTGACCAAGTACAGAAGGAATTAAAGGAAGAGAATAACTTTAAAAACATCTATTACTAGTCACATAAGATCTACAGATACCCATCTTTCAAAGGCTATGGAAGGCAAATAGTTTTAATTGTGGTTAGTGTCAGCATCAGATAAATGAAGAGAGCAGAAAGCACAAAGAATAAGATACATGGGGCTAAAATGCAAAATACATTCCAAGATATTTACAAAACTTCTAGGAATAAGTGGCTGAAGCCAGAACAGTTTAGGTGTGCTACCAAATCCTTTGTAGGAAAGGATTAAGCCTATAATATTAGGAAAGTATAAACCCAACGATGAAGGGCAGAAACCCTACCTAGGCTACACTTACATTTCACCTAATTTCTTAACAAAAGAACATAAAATCACAGCAGAATAACTGTAAAGTCTAGCAAATTAATATAGAATGAAAGCACTTATGCATTGAGAACTTGTTTTCGAATGAAGCAGCTAGTTCTAGTGAGTAATAGAGCAACCTTTGAGAACAAGCAAGTCTAAAACATCTACACTCTTAGAAAACCAAATAATAAAACCCCATCACAACACAGATCCTCTACCAGGTATCACAGTCTGAAAATGGGAACCCCCACAAGAGCTAAGATACTACAGATTAGAGAAGCTAAAATGAAGTTGCTCCTGAGGCGATTTATCATCAGTTATTTTATCACCATGAACTGCCAGAATTGGACAACATCCAGAGTTACAGTCTTTAGTGCAAACATCCTGTGCGGTCTTGATTGCACAGAAAATACAAATTTATGTACAAGGCAAAAGTAACAGTTTCACCCCAAGCTAACTAATACTCCTGGTTACCCATAAAACTGGGCTGGCTAGCTGTAGCACAGTGACAGCATTATTTTAGTGTTTGTGTTCATAAGCATGTATTGAATTCAAGTAATAGATAATTTCCATGTTGTTTCTTATTTCTCGACAGCAATTTGTCTGAATTTAGAAAGCCTGCAAGAGTTTATTTAAACAAGTTAGTATGTTGAAAAAAAAAATTAAAGAATCTGTGTGCTAGGGGTGTTGTCCCCTCAATAACCATAATGTAGGTCAAACTCCTGAAAAATTGTTTTAACATTCCCAGCTGTGGACAGAATGGTGCTTCTGGTTTGCTTGCCTTTCCTTTTTCAAAAAAGGTTTTACTTTGTCAGCTTCTAAATATTTTCTGATGGAGGCAGTGACCCAGAACAAATTCCTTCTTCAGTTACCTTTTCCACATTCTCCATGAGTAACCCATACACCTGAGACCCAGGGATTACAGCAACTGAAAGCCATTGGCCAGGACAGAATGCGCATTTAACCCACCTTTGTAAGTCTCACAAGCAAGCTCCAATTTAAAAAGCAGAAACATACCATCACATGTGAAAGTTACTGGTTGCTGGAATTCTTCAATTTCTATAGAAACCTTGATACTGGCACTCTCTCCACTTATATTTCTTTGCAGCATGATTGGACTCAGCACAAAGCCTGGATTTGTTTGCCGATTAGCATACGGAAACTTGGTCCTCAATCTGAAAGTACAAAAGGTTTATGAAACACTGCAATGGATAAGTCTAAGACTAAAGCAAACCAACATGGTAACAACCACAAACCAGAACAGTAAAAACTACCTTTTGCTCTTTACCTAAATTGGATGTACAAAACACCATCTAATTTTCCTACTGTCAATAGAACATTGCCCGCAGTAATTATACACATAGTAGTTACACAGGAAAAAAAATACTAGCTTATAATTAGGCACATTTTCCATAGAGCATTTAATAGGTCAATGCTTGCAGGACATATGCAGCTTCCGTAGAAGCTAAGACCTAAAACAGTTTTTAAAAAGCTAACCCACAGAATTTGTTGAAAAGTATTTTTTAAAAAGAATAATTTTTTTTATGTGTAAGAGACCACAAAACTTTTTACATGTCTCAGTTTCTGGAAGTCTAATTAATCTGAACTTGGATACTTTGAAGAGAAGAAAATAGTTGTTCCAAGTCATGGAATCTCCATTTTAAACACAGGGTCTTGAAAGAAAGGACAACAGCTACATTTAAGTAGAAACTGTTGCAACAAGCCTCTTTTATTTAAGATTTCTCTTAATGTTGTTCATCAGTAAGTTTCATCTGAACTCTCGAGGTTATAAAGAGTTTGTTTTTCTTTTTACAAACATTCCTGGTTTTAGAATAGCTGCTATCCTTCTAAGATCTCTATTTCCCCCATTATTTCTTGGATTTTGATCTTGAGAGACAAAAAGGCAAGGGTCCTAGCTTGTGTTCTAAATGAAGCAAGCAAAACAAAACCAAAAACCAGAACTCATTTAATTGTGGCAGTAAGCAAAAACAAAGAAGGAGCATTCTGGGTTACCAAGTCCCACCTTCTCTGGTATGACCTTAAGAAACTTTACCACCTGATCAACGCAGGAACAAGTTTGAAGGTTTTATTTGTCACAGAATTTCAGTCACAGAAGCAATTAAAATCAGAGCATTTAAGGGCTGGAAAGCCATTGCATGACAGCGAGGTGTATCAACTAAGAAAAAAAAAAAAAAAAAAAAAAAAAAAAAAAAACCCCCAAAACCCAACAAAACTCCAAATTCTTTCAAAATTGTATTAAAAAGATAGTAGAGGCAGATACAGAAAAATAGTTGGAGGATAAAAAGGCATTATAAAAACAAGGGAAAAAAACAGGAAAAATCAAAGGACCAAAAGAATAAAGAGGAAATATGATAAGCCAAAAAACTTGGTACTAAAAATCTTTACAGTTCTGTTGCATTCTTAGGGGGAAGGGAGGCGCAGGAGAACAAAACCAGCCCAAACACAAACAAAAGCAACAACAAAAAAACCACCCAAAACCAAAAAACACCCCAACAAAAAGCCAAACAAGATAAAACCAGGAAAAATGGGGATAAGGGAAAAAAAAGGGAACCCCACACATACTTTAATCTACCTCATCAAGCAGAAAAGGTAGGACTGGCCCTGTCAACCTAACTGAAAATTAATTATTCAGCTTTTTTTTTCTTTTTTCTCCTTCCGAAAGCTGATTTGTGTTTAGAAAATTCTTACTTTGTAACTGCTTGAGAAAAAGCAGACAGTTCTTGATTCTGTCCTTCAATTTCTTGGAGAAGAAAGTTTTCTGTCAGCTTGCCAGTGGTCCCATAGTCTTTCTGCAACTCAAAGATAATACAGTACTTAAATAGCTGCAAACATATTCCTATAGCCAGCAAAGCCATGTGTTGATGAAAGATTTTCATGACTCTGAGGTTTACTATTAGTTTTATATTAAGTCCTATAAGGAGAAAAACACACACAGCAACTAAATTGAAAAGCATTAAGGTTCACTGGACTCTTTTACAGATGGTAATTTATCTGACAGCATCATTATCAGTTAAGATGAAGTTGCAAGCGGTTTCTGAGCTTTCAGCAGTGACCTGTTGCATTAGAATTTGGCTTGATTTTGCTGAACCAAAGGAGGAAAACAAATGGGTTTTTTTCTTCCATGTCTAGGATTCAGCCCTCAGCATAGTTCCAGAAAGAACCATTACACAAGTTCTGCCCATGATTACCTTTTCCTACAAAGCAGGAAAAGAAAAATTGTACACTGGAAGGAAATAGCATTCAGAACACTAAATGCAGAACTAATCGTGTGGTATGAAATGACCGCTGTTTCAATCCCTTATGCTACGTGCACCCACCAGCTCACAAATACATAAACCACAATCTTTGAAGTATTCAATCTAAAAAATAATTACTAAAAGAGAACTGCAGTTTCAAACAACAAAATCCAATAAACTTTAAAAAAGCCAAACAAAACAACAATAAAAACGTAACCAAACACATATGAAAAACTGCAGCAGTCTTTAATACATATCAGTTTCTGATGCAATCCACAATCCAGCCATTCAAATGCTAGTGTGAGCAAAAAGCAGAGAGCAACTGGAAGAACCAGTGGTGCTGAAGTGTAACTCAACCACCTGTAGTCTAACAACCACCACTAGCCTGAAGCACTCATGAAACTCCAGCCAGATACTCCTTGGAGAAAATTGATCATTAAGAGCTTGCTCATGTCCAACCCAGGTTTCACTGCACACAAAGGATAAAGTCATCTGACCAATTACATTTTACATCCACAGCTTATACAAATCTTATAGAAACCAGGGAGCTGGGTTAGGGGTAGGGAGTGGGAAAAAAACCAACAGACTATAGCTCTGAAAATCATCACAATTTATTCTTATTTGAAATAGTGATTAACTGCTGAACTAGTATGTGGGTTACTTATCATTAGTTGACAAAGTTAGCTGAGCATCCGATTCCACTGAGCATATCACATATTGTAGTTCAACTACACTCAGAAAAGGCAGGTCAAATCTGTAACATGCTAGGGACTGCCAGGTCTTTTCCTTTTAGCACTTCTTTTTTTTGCTCATATTAATTTTTTGAAACAGTATAGCATGAACTTGGAAAAGCTAACATACACAACCCATAATTGCTACTTGAATTGCATTTAAACCTAGTTATTTCAGCTGAAATATTGGTTTCATGAACACTGAGTTCAAAAAGATAAATGCTGTGTAATTGGGGATTAGTCATGTTATAGGAAGCAATTAAAGCAGGATGCCATCAACCCACCAAACCTGGAATAAGATTCAGAAGCATGGATAATACCTTAAATTTAAAAAGGTTTTTCTACTAGAATATCTCAGACAACTTTAATCACATATAAACGCTTCTGAGCAACTGCAGGAGACCTGTTGACAAGCCTGTGTGATCTAGCATATGTATTATTTAAGCAGTTACACAATAACAACACAAAAAAACCCCATACAAGGATAAGGAAAGTTAACGTCTCAAGTGAAAGGTAAATATCTTTAATGCAGGTGCAACAAACTGCTGGTGAGTGCTCAAGACCAACCACACTCATTTGAAATCAAGAAGCTGACTACACAAAGTTTTCTCTATTTAGGAACTCCTTTCTAAGCAAGCTAAGTGATGGTACAAATAAGTACCCAAAGCACTTTGCAACACTAACCAGAGTATGAAAGCACCACATAAGCAGATTACCAAGTCACACCAGTGAAACAGCATTGCAACTTTTTACCACTATGTAACACTTCCGAAATATTTACAGCTAAATTTTCAGGTTATTCTGCTGTTAATTTCAAAGAAGTTAGGGACCTACAAGGCAACTGTGCACATGCAAGCTTAACCAAGGTAAACAGTAAATTCTATTGTAATGAGGAAAGAAAAAGGTTTATTTTGTTACCCACAGTTGACCTCAGGGTCACATTTGGCTAAGAAACAAAAAACCAAGGTTATCACAGATACGTACTGCTGGAAATTATCTCTTCATGGAAAATTACAAACATTAAATATCGCCTTGCTTTTTTAGCTCTATTTCAATACTAATTTTTTGATCACTTTTTGGAAGATAGTTTCAGGATAAACTAAGTAACTCCTTAAAAAGCAACTTAACTCAGATTATTCGAGTTTTGAGCAACAATCAGGATTTGAATTTCTTTAACTTCCAGATGAGCAAATCTAAGAGGTGCAAAAGCTATCAAACAGGAAATAACTTGTAAGAAACGGCTTCAGGCCAAACTAGACAAGTAGTTCATATCAGCACAAACTGCAAAACCAGAAGTGTTCCATAAATATCACTACTCTTAAAAAACAAACCAAGAACCAACCAAAATCCAAAAACCAACCAACAAAAAACAAAAGAAAAAACAACAACCCACCAAATAAACCCCAGTAAATTACCAAAAAAAGTTAAATCCCGTGAGCTTATAAAGCCACAAGAGACTTCAGCTCTGTGGAGAGGAAAGGTAGAGAAGACAACACCTAAAACAGGACAAAATTATGATTTTGTCTCTGCTTTCAGAAATGAGTGACAAGCACTCAAGTATTTAAAGAGGAATACTGAATATATAGTTACTTCAACAAATATTGAAGCAAAACTCAAAGCAATCTATGATTCAAGGGATTACATATAACAGAATCAAACTATAACACCAGAAACTTTTACTAATACTTTTGTTTAAAAGGCCAGTGAGACTTGAGTTACTCAGGGAGCTAGGGAGGGGAAGGAGAAATGATCCAGACTAGTTAGGATAAAAGACTTGAGGATATTCTTTGAAGGAAATACATACCTAGAGGTAAATGGGGATAAAACACAAAAGAACTGCCAAAAACATAAGCTACATAACTCAGCTTCTTATACCAGGTGGAAAATTATTTAAACTATAAAACAAAGAGTAGCACAGGATGGGCAAAAGATAAAGCAAACCCCAGAGGTTACGTTGAAAGGATATCCATTTAAGAGACTCTGCTTTAAATCTGTTTATTATCTTCTTTAATAACTCAGCATGAGCAGCAGAAACAACCTTGCTGATAACTTAGTCTTGTATTGTCAGCTAACTTTATAATACAGGTTAGAAGTGGAGTTATTATACCAAAACTAGTTAACCACAGACCAAGGAACACAAGTGCAAACTAAGTCTTGAATGTTCAATTGGGTATTCACTGCAGGGATTTGGTATAAACTAAGAAATTGTTTGAAAAGACGATGGCTTAAGAAAATCAGATCTCTTAACTAACTACAGGATTGATATGTGCTGTTGGGACGAAATTGTGAATAAAGCAAATGCGATAAAGGTGCATCAAGCAGGATGCCCCTACCTGTAACAATCAAGTAACCAGCACTGGAAAACTGACAAACACATCACTACATAACACGACAAACTGAAACAGCAAACTGCGGTAAAGCCCAAATTTACATGCCTTTCCAAATACTAGGAAATAACTTGAGTTCATATATCAGAGCTCAACAGTAACTGGAAAAGAAATAAAGCGAAGCTAGATTCAAGATCTTCACACATGTATGATATAACTGCACTCCCTTAGAAACAGAGGTAAAGGGTTGGTTTTGGACCTTCTCCACCATCCTTCTATTAAACTTTTGCCAGAATACTGTCAACTAGCCCAGAAAAAACAGGAAATCCTTCAAATGAGGGGCCAAAAAATTCATTTCAATGGAAATTTAGAAAGTCATTTAAGCCAAAGTCTAGTAAATATTCCTTTTTCTGAGAATAAAGGGAAAAAACCTCCCCCATTGGGGGGGGGGGGGGAATTCAGTAGCAGTTTAGAAACTATCCTTGACTGATAACAGTTGGGTTTTTCAAATGGTATGTCCTAAGTCTGTTAAAAACACCTAGGAAGACAACAGCTAAGATTCAAAATACATAGTCCAAAGTCTTAGAGGCAAACAAATTCTTTACTTACCCTTCCTCCCCCAAACAATTTCTACAACTACAGTTTTTTCTGCCACTATCACCCTTGCCAGAATGGCAAGATTTCTTCTTCAGTCTCTCTACACTTTCTACCAAAAATAAAAATACAAAAGTATTCATAATCACTTTCTAGTGCGTGACTAATCTTTTAAAAACATAATGTCTTCTTTTATGATGTAATTGTTACAGAAAGAATTTAAAAACATAGGAAAAGTTAAATAATCTAAAGCCACTTATTGGACTGTAGGGTAGGAAGCACTTAGGGAGGCATAATTCACCAGGTGAGACTGCTATTGATCATCTACTGTACAGTGTAACCTTGATACAAACTGCATATACTCAATTTCCAAAAGATGAGTCTCATAACTAAAGCCTCTGTTGACATTTTTGTATTGAAAATTTGATGGAAGTGATCCTGACCCCAGAGCCAAAAATCACCCTTTTGTCCTGCCCCAGAGAAGGTACTCTTTTGCCTTTGTGCCCAACCACAAAGATAGTTTTCCTTCTTCCAGAACAGAAGTACAGGGTTTCTGACCCAACAGGCATCCCACGTTCCAGGACAGCATAACCAAAAGATTAGACTACAATCTCTCTACATTTCTACACAGAAGGAAAGTTTTCTACCTACAAAAGAGAATTATAGTGGTCCTGTGAAATACTGCAAATGATACTGAGAGAGGAGAAAAGTTTTCACTATGCCACCTTTCTATTCTAACTGTTGGGGGGGGTTTTGTTGTTTTCTTAATAAAAGCTGACAGGCTCAAATGTAATTCAAAGATTTTTTTTTTCCAAGATCTAAGATAAAGCCTGCTCAAGATAAAGCTTTCAGTGTCTAACTTGCCACCTATTCTGTAGTATTATATGAGTTGCTCATTGCATTACATGTTTATTAATACGATTTAAATATTTAATTGTTCTAAAGATTATTTCCCTTTCTTTTTGTGAAGTATTGAAAAACTGCAATTTCCTTAGTATCTGTAGGAAGATTACACAAGGCCAGAGGTATTTAGAGATTTCATTCAGTACCAACATACAATTTTCTGAATATCACTAATACATGCATATGCCAGTAGCACCATATTAGCTGGACACTGCTCAAGCCAAGTCATATTTAACAAACAAATCCAGACCTTGAAGTGTCTTTAAATACTATGATTATTCTTTACTACTACACTGGAATTTAAAAATGCTGATTTACATACCTGTGATGTTTGGCCCTGAAACTTTGCAAGCTGAGTTGTTCGCACATTTAAGGACTGGCTCCTTGTAACTGTTGCTCCAGAAGATTTACCATTAACTTTTCGTTCCAGGTGACAAGTAACTAACAGCTTTTCTTCTAAGAGCACAGCATCCCATGGATCTTCAGCAGTCATACTTGAAGCCTTTTCTCCATCATTCTCTGCCTTATTTAAAGTCTCCACACTATCCACTTTTGGTTTACTTAGGGGATCCAAATCTAACCAGTCGAATTTACTCACGTCCCCACAGTTTTCTGAGGCTGGTAGGTTAGAAACTGCAGAATTTATAGCAGTCATTTCTAGGTCCGTGCCTGACTTGCCATTTTTCAAGAATTCTGAGGTGCTCGCAATTTTGTCAAATACTTGTGCCATTTCTGGTGTAAGTACTGGAGCATATATAGGTAGGCTTCCCTGTGGATGGAAAGGCATAGTAGCTGCCAACGGGTATGAAATGTATTGAGACTGTCTTGGAAGACCAAGGTAAACAGGTTCTCTAGAGTGACAGGGGGACATACTTGGATGGAATCCATTATGAAATACACCAGTTTGTTTTGTGTAAGAAGCTGAGGGGTAAATAGGAGGTAAAGTGCATGTCACAGGTGCTGGTATCCCAGGCATCCACTGTCTTCTCTGACCTGCAGGCCCAAGATAAAATTGCGAAGACACAGATGGGCTCAAAATAGGAGTTACTGGTAACGCAGGTACTTTACTAGATTCAAAGCTGTCATCCAGCAGCAGTTTCTCTAGTTCAGCATGAGTAAGTTTTTTGATGTCAATGGTACTTAGTTTATCTTCCATACCCTTGGCATCAGACTCTGGAAACACCATGAGATCATGCTCCTGTTTGTTATGAGTTTGTGCTTTTTGTCTGGTGCTGCTTACGGAATGAAAAGTCTGTCTATTACCAGTTACACCTTTTTCTTTCTGCATCTTAGCTAATGCCTCAGCTTCCATCTGCAATGCCTCCTCTTTGTCCACATCTTTTGACCTTGAGGCTGCCAAAGGTGGTGATGAGCACTGTTTAAATCCATTGCTACTGGATATCTGGGCCATACCGCAAGAGCAGATGTCCATTTAAAGAAGAACACTTCCCTTGTACTGGTTGTCTACCCTTGGCTTCGGAATAGATTTAGCAGATCTGGAAAGGAAATGAAACATTAGAAACGCATAAAAGTCAGATGCGGAAAACTGTAAGTGATACATCATCAACTGACAAGGTTGCACATGTCTTTCAGAAATTCATGACAGAAAATTTTAGAGACCAACTGTTTTCCAGGGGGAAGGATAATGTATCAAACTTAAAAGGAGAAGCCACAAAATTAATTTCAGAGTCTTTGAACTATGCAAGAGCCATTTCTTTTTCTTACTACTACTTACCAGTACGTAAACACTTGGTTTCTTTTTGCACCACTAAACTGGAGACACAGAAAAGCTAGTCAGGTACCTAACTGTCTTTAAATTTGAGCAATCCTGCACACCTAGCCAGGTTCAATCTCAGAAGCAGAAATCTTTCTAAAGCATTAATAAAGCACATTATTGAGAAGAACTCCAGTTTATTTCAATATATCACAAAACCAGTACACCTATCAAACTGCTGTACCATGATTATGATGGTCATAATGATGCTGCAGGACCCCCCTTCCTTTTGGAACACTTGATTGTACTTTACCCTCCTAATAGAAATAATGCTTATGGAATTGTATTTCTTGGAGATGCAAAATAAGCAATTTAAGTACAGCTGTGCATTAAGTAATCCCTTTAACAGCCCCTTAAACGAAGTGTCATTCACTACTAGGAAAGGGAAGAAACCGACAGGTAACTTTTGCTACGGCCACCACCAAGAAAATGGCATGTTGCATTCTCTACCTCCAGTCTTGTGTTCAGTATACTATTATACAACTTCCTATATTCACCACAATACCTATGCCTTTTATTAAAATAATCTTACAAGATATTTCCACAAGAGCTATGTTATTTTTCAATATTATTTCTACTTTATTCTACAGTTTTCACACACAGGTTACAGCTTAGTGCAGGAGATAAGATGTCTTCCAGCAACAGCTAATATGCATACCAAGCAGCAAGATAAAAATCATGAATAATGAGTTTCTGCTAGGAGGGCTATATAAACAGCAATCCTCTTTAAACACAGTTTCACTGAACTAGATGAGCCCTTTAGATGTAAATCATCATAGGTTTAAGTAATGCAGCAATCTACAAGAGTTCTCTGCAGCAAATAATGTAGATAACTCAAAAGTCTGTCTTTATTATTATCCAACCAATTAGCAGGGGTTTATTTTCTGGTTCCATTCCCCACCCACCCACTTGAATCAGACCAGAGATACATGCTTTAAATGAACCAACTGTACTTCTGCGGACTCACCACAGACAGCAAGATTTCTAACAGATTTCTAACACATTCTTTAAATTCCTTAAGACTCTGGCCAAGCTTTTGTTTTATCTGCTTCACTTCAGTGGCTTATACTGTGAAGGACATACTATAAAAGGTTCTACACATTTCAGCTAAGTCTGAAAACACAAATTCAGGTGAAACCCTTCATAAAGCAAGATTAAACCAGAATCGATGTTACAGTACCAGATAAAACTTAAATGAAAGAGGGTGTCTTCAGAAAGACTGAAAGAGTGACAGACTAACCGAGTTATAAAACCCTGAAAAGCATTCAACTAAAGCCCTAGGAAATAAAGCCTTAAGGAGGAGCTTAAGGATGCATTACTAGTATGCATTCATTCTGTGAGATAATTATATTCAACATGGATGAAGTCTACAGAAAGGAGGGGACACAACACCCTTTTCTATACAACATACTAAACTGAAGATTGACATTCAATAAAGTCACAAATATTGTCATTAGAAGTCCCATCCTACCTACTGCTTACTTGCACAGCTGAGTGTTGAACCTGATCAGAGAACTGATTTTAAAAAATTAAAAAAAAAAAACCACCCAAAATTAAAAAACCCAACAAAAACAAACCAGAAAAAAAAAAAAACAACCAAAAACCTCTAAAACCCAAACCCAAAACTTTTTTGCTGAGTTCTTTTAGAGACAGTGCATTACCTTCACTCCATTTTCAGCACAGTTATGGCCTTCAGTGGCATTCAGTTACTTGCCATCCTGTTAGAAGGATGGTCATTCTCAATCTTCTCCTAAAGATGTACTGAGGATTTTGTAGATGGCCTGAGCTTACCAGCCACAGATAACATCCTAATGAGAAGCCTGATATACTTTACACCAACTGCTCAGACTGCCTAGATATCCAAGAAGGCTTTAATCTCCTTATTAACTTACGTCTGGTTACAATTACTATGTCAAATAATCAGATACAAGAACATCCTGACATAGGAAGTCCTCTCAATTACTACTTTGCTTTTCCAAGCAGCAGCAGAAGTATAAAGTAAGTGCAGTTTTAACAGCCCTGCTGCTGCTTAACGAGTCTAAATAGCAGGATTTTTTCCTGCATTTTATTCAAAAAACTTAAATAGCATCATATTTCCTGAAACTACTCATAACTGTTTGGGCTACAACTCTGAAGATTATCAATGCATTCTGGTACTGCTTGATAATTACAGCAGCAAGTGATTCTTTTTGAAGAAAAAATTTCAAGATTACATGGCCTTCAAAGTAACTATGTATAACAGCAGCTCTGGCTCCGTAAAAAAGCAAGAAGCCTTATTTTTTTGCTGAAATTGACAGCTTTGAGCTCCGTACTCACCAAGCTGTCTCCTACTCACAATAAGTCACTGTTCCACAGTCACAACTGCAGATAAATGTACATTCCTTAACACTCAAACACGGTGCACAGCTACTGCAGCACTTCCCTTTGTAACATACAGACAATCCCAGTCACTCAAGAATTGCCTATTTTACAGTTTCACATTAGTGTGGCATTTTTGTCAGTGCCTGACTGCACACTTGCACTGACAAACCCAGTGACTTCTAGTATTCAAGACAGAAGAATATTATCAGCAGTTATCTGATAAGTTGAATTTTATTTTTATTTTTGCAAGACAGTCTCACACACTCGATCACTGCATTTAAGCCCTGTCCAGGGAAGCTTCTAGAACTAAATCAGTGGATAAATTTGTTAAATTTGATAAACAGTCCACAGTTTTCGAACAGTTTGAAGTTAAAAACTAATAAGATTCTGAAAAAATTGGAACAGTTTTAGCAAAACTTACCCCGCATGCCAGTTTTAAGCAGTAAACTTGTGATAAAACATAAGAAAAGCTCCTGAGGCATAATCAAGACTAAAACAAAGACAGATCTTCTTTCAAATGCTAACTACACTGCCTCACAGTTAACATTTTCACACAAGTTTAGCTTCACTTTGAACTTCTGACTTTGTAACCATCTAAGTTCAAAGGCTAAGCAGAAATTTAACTTTTTCAACACTTACCAAGAGAAAGGCAAACTCCATTTGAACCATCTCTCAGCAAGGAACTCCTCTCCAACACTTGGAAGAAAACCTTTCAATGCAAATCCCAGAAACAAGAAAACCAGATACCTGAACTATTTCTGACCATACCTTAGAAACTCATCAGAAGTTTCTCACAACTGGAGTTCACTGGAAGACCTAGAAACAATCCTCAGAGAGTCAGGATTGTTCTTATCTCAACTGCTGCATGCTATTTTAAGTAACGGTAATAATCAGTTTTCAGCTGCCAATCTGTTCACCTTCAAGAGCACAACTCAGAACTCTCCAAACACTTAAGAGAATGCATCACACTTCTTCCCTAAATTTGAAATTAAACTGATGCATTCATACTTTGTATAAATCCAGCATATTTACACTTCCCTAGCAGTAACTCACCAACACTGCCTTCTTCATTTAAAAACAGGTCTAAAAATATCAGCCACCTGATTTATTTACTGCCTTGACAAAAAATAATCTGTCTCTCACAGTGAGACTTAGTTGCCTTTAAGCAACATTTTCTTTAAGTATTTGACCAGGTTCGATCAGACATCAGCCTGCACACCTTCTCTGGCTCCAGTCTAGCCGTTTCCCTAAAAGCAACACCTCCTTGGTGGCAATTTTGAATAAATGTGATTAGAGACTAAAGTCAGTTTGCTCAGCCAAGTACCTGTGTATCGCCAAGTAATTTTATTTCAGCATTATTCATTATTTCAAAAGAATAAGATGTTCTTTAAAAATGCAGCAATAAAACTCTATTAATATCAAGAGCAAAGAAACAGAACAGATGCCTGACCATCTCCTTCAGATCAAACCCTTTATATGGAATGGAAATTAATTTCAAACCAGACTTTCACTTGCAGAGGCTTACATAAAAAAGTAAGTATATTTACATATGCACTACTTTAGCAAAATGAGCCATGAAATTTTTTTTTTCTAATGAGAAATTTATAGGGTTTTGGTAAAAAACTTCAGGAGAATCAATACAGAATATTACGTCTCCACCAGGACAACTCCCAAAATCTAAATCAGTTTTCTACCTTAATGAACAAGGGATGACTTTATTAGAGATAAATTCTATTACCTTAAGCAGAAGTAATCTCACCATCTGCTCACATACACTTTAACATTCTTCCCTACTTAAGAGGAGTTGCACAATAATTTTCTACTAAAAAAAAACCAAAAAAAAAACAAATCCAAGACTTTCAATATTCTAATTTGTTCTAGAGCTAAACAAGCACAAAACATATTATTTGTTAATTCATACTTGAGAAATACTCTCTAGTTATCACAAATCAGTGCACATAAATTCCCTAGAGCCCAAGCACTAACTAGCAAAGCAATGATAACAACTCAGACCACTTCCTGCATTCTTTGCAAAGTAAAGCCCTGACATATAGTAGCCAGAGCTGCCTCAAAGCAAGTGTAACTTTCACAATAACTTCATGGTTTCTTTGCCATTAATAAATAAATAAATATTTGCGGTGTTTGCATAACACTGAATTATAGTAACTTAATAACTAAAAAACCCTGCCAGCATACCAGAGACAGTAGCAGTTTTGCAGGATACCAGGGAAAACTTCGCAAAATAAGACAACAGTAATATACCATGGAAAGTACTAATCATCTGGAAAGGAATTCATAGCAAGACATTTGCTGCAGCAGGAAAACTCCTTAGCAAGAAAAAACAAAACTTTTGATGTTCAAAAACCCTCTCTGCCAGATGCATTTAGATTGTACCAATCTGAGAAACAATTGAACAGATACTTCAAGAAGTCATGTAATAAGTAAGACCATTTTTTTTTTTAAGACACTGTTAGGTTTAAATTGGAAGATTTTCAAAAACATGTACATAAGTAGTCCTGGAAGACTAGTGTTTCAGTTATATAGTTCTATTATACTATCTTTCCATTAAAAACTCAGCAGGTTCTTTAATCCAGTTACTTCAGCAAAATTAGAAAGTGCCCCCTTATAGGTGAGATCAACAAAGTTAACCCACAGATCAAATTATTTCATTTTGGGTCATCTCTACAGAATCTTCAAAGCCAATTTCATTAGCTTAAGCACAGGTGCAATTCTTAAATGGGCACAATTAAGAACCAGCACTCATTTGGGTTTTGCTCAAATCATTCAGCTAGTAAATACTTAAGCAGCTATATCAAGAGTAGGAACTGCATCTCAACTTCGATTTTGAAATTTCATTTACATCTAAAAAGTACATTTTGATCATAAGACCTCTGAACTTGACGGCTAGGTAAGAACAGGTTGCTTCCAGTACCAGAACAGGAAGCATTCAGTAACGCTTCAAGGTCTTTCAATATAGGCAACAAATACCGTGAAAAATTCAGTCTCAGCTGTTTTAGTGCTTCTGGAACCCTTTATCAACTTTTTTACTTGACTATTTTTTCATCCAGGACAGTGTGCAGAAGACTGTTACTAGGTATGGCATATATTGTAAGTGTAGAATCTTAATTTTTTTGATCAGTGTGCCAAGAGAGACAAAGGGTGGAAGCATCTGTCATGATGCTCCAAATTTTTGTGTAGGCAGCTACAGCTACCTACACATCATGTGTTTTCTATTGCCATCAAGAGCTCTTCCCCTCCTTGAATCAGTGGTTTGCACCATTAGCCTCCGCAAGCCACTCCACCAGTAGATGTGGATACAAAGTTATTTGGTACAGTATGTTTGCAAGCTTCTTGCAAGCTGCCCTGCTCTTCTCTCCCAAGATTTTGAATCCATCATGATTTCATTTAAGTTTGCTGAAGAGGCAGGAGTCTTCAAGATAATGAAATTCAGTACGTTTAATAAAAACAAGCAACCCAACGTTGCCAAGAACCCACAAGAAAGCAGTAGAATGAGTTTATGTTACCAGACAACATGAATTTATTATTGGGATAATCTTTAGAAATGCTTGAATCATGACAAGAAGTCCTTAAAGCCAATCAGCTAAAGACACAAATCAACAGGAAACCTGACAGCAGTTTCATCAGCCGTAAAACTACTCACCAACTTTTGAATCTACATTTCTCCCCATTTTGTTCTCACCTCTCTAACAGCATATCTGCAATTCCATTCCTGCCCAGTATTTTCTGGATGAAGATACTAGAAAAAGCAATAATGAAACTGATGGCATCCCAGGCTGTTTCACTCTGATGCACTTGGCCAAGATAGTTTTCTTTTCCATGCCTTAGAGCCAAGCCTATTTCCAGCGTTGTTTGACAAAGGCTAAGAATTTTAGTTCAGTTGCAAGGTTTCTACTTACAGGATAATGCTTTCATATCCTAGAATCATAGAATCAACAGGGTTGGAAAAAGGCCTTTACCCTCCTTCTGTTGCAAAAGTTTGCTTTCAAAAACTTTTACTAGTTCTCTTGCTTTTGAGCCACCTCTAAAGCTGTGCTTTTTTTCAGGATTCACATTTTTTGCAGCCAATCCTCTTTTCAAAGGGTACTTCAAAACACTCATGCAATACAAAATATTCCACACAGAATCAACATTAGGTACTGGTTTAGGGTTTGAGTTTGGTTGGGGTTCTCTAGTGGTGATGGTTTTTTTTTTTGTTTGTTTTTAGAAATGCCATTGCTTCAAACATTATGATTCCCCAGCTGAGTAATTTGCATAGTAATCCATGATTTGCCAAATAATTTTACCCTGGAATATCACCTTCATGGAACAATTAAGACTGGAAGGGGCCTCAAGGGGGACTCTAGTTCCACTACCTGCTCAAAGCAGTGCCAGCTATGAGAAGATGACATGGGTGCTCAGGGCTTTAAACAGCAACACTGCAGATGTTTCAGTAATTCACATAGCACAGGCCTGATCACAGTAGAGGATGACAGATTACCTGGAGCATCTATCTATACTACTACTTCCACTAATCCCAATACCAGTAGTACTAAGCAGAAGGTAAACAACATTTTAAACTACATATTCAGTTCAATTAAAAAAAAGAAAATACAGACAGCGTCTAAAGTGTGGAGAGAACAGAGAAAAGAGCAAAGAAACATTTGTGCTATCTGCTTTAATTACCCAAATAAAGATGCCCAAGCACCTTCCATATAGTTTTATAACATTCTACAACACAAACAGAGGACCATGGTAAACCCCCAAATTTTCTCAAGTTCTATGCCTGAAATAAGCCCTGCAAATATACTCCTAACATTACAAAGCATTCAAAATGCAACAGACTGCAGGAAGTTTGTGACGCAACGTAAAGTGCTATTAACACAGGGAGATGAAAACAACCCTCCCCCACAAAGATCCCATTCTACTCCCTGTGCAGCAGTGCACAGTATATACTTTCAACAAAACATAAATCAAAACCACTAGAAGCAAAGGGAGAGAAAACCATGTCACCACAGCTCTATCCCAGATTTAACACTGTATCACTGTATTACTATCAACCTATCAGTCTAACCGAATGCAATTCTGCTGCAGCAGCCAAATTATTTCTGCCACTTGCTTCAGCATATGAGCTTCCCCTCAGACAGAAAACTTGCAAGTTTCAGTTATAATCAGCACATGCTTATTCACAAACCTAGTATTTAGGAAAGTATTATGCAGAATTGTTGATTGACAGGACAAATGCACTACTTACATGCACCTTTTTCCTTTATACATCAGAAAACACTAAATGTTTATTGGACATATTGAATCAGTGATCACATTGTTGTTTTGGTTTTCTGATTTTTTTTTTTTTTAAACACTACACTGGTAGAGAACTGAACAGGATGACTGACTCAGACCAAAGGTTTCATCACATTCTTAACTTGCCTCTGAGGGTGGCTTCAGAAATGCAAATGGTAAAAAGCTAAACCAAGGCAAGCATGTAATTAATGGCACTTCCCCAAAATACTCTTCTAGGCTCCACTAATTTGCCACTCAAGTACTTCCTGAATCCTGAGGTAACTTCTCTAATGTTAAAGACCCATGATGGATTTTTTCTCCCCAGGAATTTGCCCAGCTGCAAGCTGAACTCACACAAACCTTGTAATTCACCACCCTCTGCTTTTCTGCTGTGACTACAATCTAAATAGACCACCTTATCAGCTATCAATGACCCATCCTCCATGTATTCTCCTGTAACTAGTAACATCAACTATAACACTGAAACCTGCATGCTACAAAATCTATATGGACTGAACTATTTCTCCTAGGTCAGCATGCAGCAATCAACCTCTGAAGAAAAAGATCTGAACTAGTGGCATACTCTTAACACAAATATCATGAGGTCCTCATAACACTACATGCTGCAAGTTTCCAGTTACAGTTGGCTTTTTATAAGTGATGTTTTGTTCATAACTGTAATGCCACACACCTGAAAATACAAGTTACATGAAACACATCAACATATCTTCTTCCTCAACTTCAATTTCTTCAATTAAAGTACTTTGAAGTGACCATCATTTGGAACAAACAAAACTTACTCTACGTAAATAACTTCATGATGCATTTCTTCTAAGGTATAGATCAGAGTAGCATTTCTCATAACTTTTTTTAATGAGAGCTTTGAAAAAAATATTTTATTCTAAATCTCATCTAGATGAAGAGAAGTTCATCATTACTGGCACACTTTGAAGCATTTCCTCCTTTGCTTACTTGTCCAGCCTGGAAACAACTCCTGCATTCTTCCGCAAGAACTGACATCACAGCAATCTTCTCATGTACAAAAGGGCTGGATGAATGCTGTATTAGGTGACGGATGTTACTGACCACTGCTGATAAAAACTGAACTCTGGTTCTGTTAAGTAATTACACATCCACATCTTCTACTTAAAATAGAAGAATATGTTTACAGTTACACTTCCACAAAGCAAACAAGTTACATTGTGCCATACTCCCTCATTTTTAAGTTTGTTGTACTATTCTAAAAATAAGTAAGTAAACACCACAGTAATTTCTGCACCAGCTGCAGACACTAGAAGGCAGTACTTCAAAAATAAAAAAATTGGAAGATCATTATCTGAACATCATTAAGGCTGACCTTAAAACACATACTATATTTTATGAATTCTAGTTGTTATGCTTATAGTGTCCTACTTATCAATGTTTATTGCAATTTTTAAAGCTTCCATAAGACTGCCTTAAGATTGTTCATGAATTCACATAGAAAACCCCATACTGGTCTGGTTTTGGTCCCACATGAAAGCCTGAAACAACAACAAAACAAAACCCAAAACATCACTTCAGCATTTTTATTTTGTAAGCAATGTTCGAATTTTTTTCTTCACCTAGATCACAGATATAATAGCAGCACTGGATAAGAAACAGCAGTTTCAAGTTAACTGAGTTTGAGAAGAAACAAACAGAGAAACACGAATTCAGAAATGATTTTTTTTTACTTGACATTTTGAGAGGAATCATTTTCTACTTAAGGCATTCAATTTCCTTTGTTGCTATGTAGAAAATTACTCAAAAATGATAAAAATAACTAAGTCATCAATTTATATGCACTGATAATCTGTACTGACGAACCTTTGAGTTCTTAATGATGTCAATAATACTCCCAAAAGGAAGCGGAACCTCAAGTATGTAAATCAGGATTACTATTGTACTGTAATTAAAAAGGACAAATCTATTTTATTAGATCAATCAAAATTTTAAGTCTTTCTTGACACCTATGTAGTCTTTACCAAGAAGCATCTTTATGTAAAAAATTGTTCAAATACAACATAACATTTAAGAAGGTGGGACTAAATAATTTATTACTTGTTTGGTTTGTAGCTCTCCCCCCTCAAACGGCCATTTAACTTCAAGTATTTGTCATATCTCCCTGTGCTTTCCCCCACTGTTGTTATCTTTTATGCAACTTCCTTTCATGGTCCATTTATTACTACCAATTTTGCTTCAACTTTGTGTTTGATTTTTTTTTCCAATTGAAAGCTAGTGGGCATTATAGTCACTCCTCCCATCATCCCCCCAGTGTGGTGAGCCAAGTTTAAACAACTTCTCTTCCTCACAGATGCACAAGAGTTTTTTCCAGGCCTGCCCTCAGTCTTGGGGGAATGAGGGACACAACTGCTTTGAAAGCTAACAAAACCAACTAACAAAATACTTTTGTCTGCCAGATTTCATTACCTCTGCCTTACTTCTGCTTCCCCTTTGATTCTTCATAAATCATATATCATCACCACTCTTGCACACAGTTTGTGTTCTAAGTAGGTATTGCACAACATGTTTTACAAACATCACACATTTTTTCTTGAGTTTTCAGTTCCCTTCTCAAACAGATTTGCATTAAATATGCAAAGCTGTAATTTTAAATATCTGCATTTATCCCCTATCCCAAATCAGTTTACCTGTCTATGCTCTAGGACCACATTTGTAGTAACACAATGACAGGGAAGAGCATCAGTCTTCCTGTGCTTTAAGTGCATCTTACTACCATATTCTCTTTCCCCAAGCACATTATAGCTGTTAGTGGGAAGTTACTTGTGCTAACAAAGATGAAGGCAAATCTTTATTTTACTGCACTGACGCAGAACAGTAAACTTGATCAAGTTATGAACAGTAAGCCAGCTTCCTTGTACTACTAAAATCTGAAAAGCTCTCAGAGGAAGCTGAAGAGCTGTTGAAGGCTCAGCTTTGTCAACAATCAGCTTCTCTAGAACCACAATAACGCACCGACCCATAGTCAGATAAACCACTCAAAACGGCAGCAAGAAATTGAAAAAAAAAAAAAAAAAAAAAAAAAAAAAATGTAAACCAAGTGGGTCACTGCAGCGACAGCCAAGGTCCCTCCGCTGCAAGGCGAGCACTCGGGCCCCCAAAAACCCTCCCAAAGCGCCTCCTGCTCAGCACCAGATAACAAGTACTGGCCAGCCTCGGAGACTTCACCCTCGGGGACACAAAGCACGTCTGATATCCGGAATGCTACGAAACCGGGCAGCTCCTCAGGACGTCCCGGAGGCACCGCTCTAAATAAGGCGGGCAGCCGATGAACTACTAGGAGCGGGCAGCGCCGCCGCCGGGCCCGGGCCGGACGGGGGGCGAGGGGCTGGGGTCCGGCCGGGGCGAATGCTTGTCCCTGGCTAGACCGGCTTCTCCTCCCTTTGCAGCAGTACGCGCCGTCCGTCTTTGAGAAGTACACTACCAGCGTTACGGTGGGCAAGAAGGAGGTCACCCTAAACTTGTACGACACCGCAGGTAAGGGGGTTTCACATCGCGCTTTCCATTTCCCCAGTGCCAGCAGGATCAGGAGGCTGCCTCTGGGATGGGGCTGTGCTGGGGCATTGGCCTGGGACTGAGCCCAAACCCAGCCCTTCAGCTAAGTAAGCAGAAACTGCCTTTACCGGTGTCAAACGTTGCTCGGTGGACATGCCCCTGTTTGTGTTCCAGCAGCTGTAGTGGTGTCAGCTTAAACCGGACTGGTAGGCGATGGCTGTAAAGGTGAGAGTATTTTCAACTTGCTTTTCTACAGGCATACTTTTAGCATAATGTGACAGTTAAACATGCTAGAGAGCAACGTACAAACCAAACAACAACCGTTAACTGTTGCATGCATAAGTGTGCCTCCCAGAAAAAGGGGTTGCTTGTCTGAAGGCAGCTGTAGGCAGGGACTCATTCGTTATCCGAACAGCCCTGTTTATTAAGAAAAATCAAATCAAATAGCAAGCATATCTGAAGGCATTAAACCCCAGCTCCCAGATGCAAAGCGTAATACAATCAACCAGGAAAGTATTTTAATCTTCTGCCACATGTGATCAAACAGCGAAGGAGAAAAAAAGGCTGGTTTGTGTTCAAAAGGCCACAGCAGTAAAAGTCATTTGAAACTGGTGGTTAATTCAGTTGGGTTCATGTCAGAAAGTTGTGAAATGGCTTGTGTTCCGCTTCATTCAAAGTTCCTAGGCTCTGCTATCCAGCTGCACTCCTAAATGAACTCTAAAATTGACATGGGCTCCCTTTCCATGGAGCGTAAGTCATCTGTTTCAGTTCAACACTGTGGAGTTGTTAGATTTACACCGAGACAAATACAAACCGAGTGCAGTCCATGTTCACTTCTAATAGTAGTAAAGCACACTTACCCTCTTGCATGTTGTACATATCCGAATAAAATAGTTTTGAATCTAAAAGTGAATTTTATTGCTAATCTTTACTGCAGTGGAGTAAGATCCTAAGCACCCATTTTGCCGATTCATCTTCTTGTGTGAACGTTGCTGTTCTTGCGTCCAGTGATTTGGATAACGTAGCTTCGACTGAATGGCATGGCTTTCGTGTTGGAAAAGAGAAGGGCTGAAATCTATTGTATGCAACCAGAGAGGGATTTCCTTAATACAGCATGTTGGCACAAAGGACTTGCCACAGTGAGGTTGTTGACTTCTTATGTTTGTTCTCCATCAGTGTGGAATTTTTCCGTCACACGGTTCTTGACACTTGGCCGCCCCTCATTTAAAATCACCGTGCTTCCGCTTCTGACATTTGCCTTTGGAGTCTCTTCCAGGCTTCAAGGAACATGGGCTGGATCCGCAAGCAGTGCTAGGTGTGGCAGGTTCAGTGTTGCAGCATTGACCTCTTGCAAGCCTGACATAAGAGCCCAGCTCCTTGCATCAGGCAGAGTTTAGCCCTTTTGCAAGACCTAACTGCTTTCCATCCCTCATCTGGAAACCTTGAAACCAACATGTTTCAGCACCCAAGAGAGTGTCATTGCCACCAGGTGACAATATGCTAGAGGCTGCTGGCACTTGTCTCCTCCCTTCCTGTCAAATTTCTTTTGCTTTGCATGAGACACATCAAGATTATCAGGCGTGAAGGGGGGACATGGCCACATTGGTTGAGGCATTTGCTTGGGAGGAGGAAAGACTTGGATTTTGTTTCTGTTTCAAAGTTAAGAGTTTCCATTTCTTGCTGTGCTTGATAAAGGCAAAGGCATTGAAAGGCAAATTAGGTGACATAGCTTTGTGTTACAGATCTGTCATACTCTGTAGTTCAAGCAGCTTTTCATCCTCTTTCTGAAGCTGTCGGTTAGCCTAGAGGAAGAACTCACTTGAGCACACATTTTAATCCCATCCTGTTTTTAATAACACAAACCTGATGCTGAGTTCCTTAGGGATTAGGCTAGGACCAAGAGTTGTGTCCTCTCCTCCAAGTTCAAATAGTGCAGTGAGAGAAGAGCAAGGAGAGCTTCCAGTTCAGGAGACAAGAGCTCCTAACCCTCTGCCACATGGATGCAGCATGGGAGATGCAGTTTTGGAGTCGGTGTTCCACTGTGTTGTCTTGCTTCTGCCCTATTATCATGCACCAGCAGCTCATTAAATTCCTCTTTCCGCTGGGGGACGATGCTCTGGGGTGGGTGCAAAGCACAAAATGCAGCTTAAAGAGGAGTCTAAACATACAACTTACTATGGGAAGTACCGTGGTTTAACAGTGCAGTGTATCACTCCTATTTTGTGAATCGTCTGACTTACTGAGCTGTTTGAGTTGGTCTTGCTCTTTGAAACATGTTTATGTTTTGCTTCTCAGTCTGAAGTGTTCCAAATCATTCAACTATAAAATCATAGAAATGGGATGAAAAGAATGTAAAATCATTTCTGAGGGGAAGGGCTTCAGCAAAGTGCCATGTAGAGTGTAGAGGAGAGGGCAAAGCTGCTTTTCTATAAAGTCACTGCATCTTCATGAAGCACCCACTGTGGAAAAGACTTTGATGTTTTTAGGATCTTGCTAGGAGCAACACCAGAGTTGCATGCACTTCAGCATCAGGAGAAAGTAAAGGACAGGTGAAGTTAACAGGTTAGTCTAAAATACACCAGAGTAACAACAAATGAAGTTAGTAAGTTAGTCTAAAATATCCTGGAATAACATTTCTTGGTGAGACTTTTGTCTCTTATGCTGCTCTATCTTCCTCATCAGACACCTCTTGCTATTGCAGGAAGTTGGTGGCATACATATGCAACGAATAAAGGCTTTGTAACATCACTTGTCTCATCTGCAAGCAGGCTTTGAAGCTGCTTATTCAGTTAAAAGTTTCCATTTCTTTCTGTGCTTGATAGAGGCAAAGGCATTGAAAGGCAAATTTAACTACTAAGGAAGATGCTTTAGCTGCAGTTCAGTCCCAAGGTTCCATTTCTGATGCTGTTCAGCACAGGACTTACTCAGACCAAAGAAAAGAGCTCAGCTGGGGAGGAAGCAATGCCTCATCATTGTGGGTGCTCACTCTGACTGGCAGGAAGCACACTCCAGTGGGGTTTTTCAGGTCTGTAATGACAGATGCACAGCACTCTGGGGCCTTACAGGACATTCTAGAAGCCAGTATATGCAAGAGTAACTTTCCTTGACTTTGAGAGTGTACCTGAGGAAGACAACCCCAACTTCTTAACTGAAGTGTGTGCTCCACACCCCAAATACACTCTTCTGATGGTTTTATTCTTGCCAAAAATGACTATTTTCCATTTGGTTTTGAACTGAGTAGTGAAACATACATAGCTGGCAAGCTTATAACCATGGTATTCCCATGGAGCCTGCAGAATAACAATCCAAAGAGAATTGGGTGCATTTCTGTGTGCCTCTGAGGGCTCAACATCACACATTTTCATGTCAGTCCTAAACCATGAGTGTGGAGTGTTACAGACAACACATGGCCATACGTAGGAAATGGTCAGCTGTACAGGGCAGGGTGGCAGGATATTACATTCTTCCTTACCAGCTGGTGGCAATGGGCAGCACTCTTGCATGTTCCTAGGCTTGCAAGTCTTGACTGTACTATTTACTCTCTCCTGTCAGTGGGTGCTGAGCTCCTTTATGGATTGAGCAACACACAGCCTGGCACTTCTTTGGTATTAAATTGCTGAAGGGGTGAGGAAGAGCAGACAGAGATGAACATGAGATGCACATGAGATGGAGACTTGTGGTTTCACTTCTTCTCCCATTCAACTTCAACCACCTCCTGAGCTCCCACCCCACCACAGGGCCTAACTGCATTTTTGTGGGTTGTGCAGCATGCACAGAGCCATGCAGGAGAGTGATCTCTGCAAGGAATTAACCAATTGTAGATGAACTCAGCTGGATGGGGTTTTTTCTTTAAAAGAAAACACCAAACAGGGTCTGTGGTGCTACAATGAATTGAGGAAAGCAAAGGAGAGTCACAGCTATGTTCACACGTAGGGATATATTTAAGCAGTTCTTCCACAGCATGCTTTTTGTTAATTGGGGAAAGCGAGCAGCTACCTGTGCTTGAGGAAGCACACTTGGGGGCTTTGCACACACAGTTACTGCTTAGATTCAGCCCTGTTCCTTCACTGTAAAAACTCTTCCAGCAGAAGACCTAAATCTGTGCCAAATTAGCTCTGACCACAGACTGAGCAGCTTTACAGAGAGAAAGTCTCCCGGGCCCTTTCTTGCATTTCATCAGCAGCACTTAAGGGCAGGGGGTGAAAGGGACTGTTTTCAGTGAGAGGGATGTCGATGTTTAGACACAGCTTGATCTGGGTCCTGTTACATCCTCAGCAGCTGAAGAACTGCATCTGAGCTCATAAATAGCCTCCTCTCCTTCCACGTGAGACTCACAATCATCCGTCCATAACACAAGTTAAGCGATTACCATCTAACCTTCCCCCTGTGGTCTCTGCGCTCCACCTTGTTCTGTGCTCTGTATTTGAAATTCCAAATGGACATGGAACTACGTTTTGTACACCAGCATTTCCTGATGCATGCATTTTCTCAGTTAAATTAGAAAGAAGATAACTGCACAGCTGGTTTGAACATGAAGGTGCAGTTCACTGTGGCATAGTTACAGTTTTTGGCTTGCAATACAGCATATTTGTGTCACATCACTGAAGACACCTCTTCTGTTAATCCTATCTAGAGTATTAAGACAGCTGTATGTTCTGATTCCAAGCAAACAACATGTTTGTTCCAATGGGACAGTGCTGTCTGCCTCACACATGGAGGTCCTTGTGATTTTACAAGGTATGTTGGTAGAAGCTGAGTGGCATGAACTTGAACAGAGAAAATGATACAGAACACACAGCATTAGAGGAAGTCGGTGGTGCCTGATGCGTTTAATGCATTTAAAGGATTGTCAGCAGCAAAATGGTAAATGAGTTGCAAACACATAAGTGGATTGAGGACAATAAGAAGGGCTGAGCAGCACAGTCTTTGCTCTGAATGTTTCTACAATGTGGATAATATTGTCAATTGTCTATTATTTCTGGATTAAACCTTGAGGGATCAATCCTTCTTTGTTCTGCACCTTGCCCACAGAACACATTGCTCTTGTAGAAGCTCAAATATGGAGTAGTCCAAACCTAAGATTCCTATTTTACAAACACCTCAGGCAAACTGAGTAATGGCTTGGTCAGTAGGGATTGCCTTGTAATAACCTGTACCTCAGTCCATCATTGAATGAAGGAGGGGAGTACAGTATCGTAGAATTATTGGCTTTCTGGTATCAGCAATCCTTCAGTCTGCAGCTGGAGACAAGCATGTTGGCCAAAGTAATGGGTGTGCGAATGGGGACTGAGGTGCCAAGGGCAGGAATAATGGATACAAAGTTGGGGCATGCTGAAATTTTCAGCATCCCTTCATTTGAAATAGCAATACAAAGATCTGAGATGTGCACCTTCCCTGTAGGGCAGCTTCTAGGCTGCATGTTCACTGTGGTGACTGCGGGAGGGAATAGCATTCCCAGCTCCTGAGTTGGAAATCCGGTGCATCACAGAGATGTACCTGATTGCAGGGGCAGCATTCAGGTGGCAAATAGATGTACAGACTGCTTCAGTCATGGTTTCTTCCTGAAGTCTCTGAAGAAAATCCAAATGTAAAAGACTGTGTTTTTTTCCTGAGCTGGCAACTTTACCTGATGATTATTTCTTTCTTGGACTCAGTCTCTCAGAGCAAGATACCTTCAGATCTCAGTGTGGTGATTACTGCTAAGTCATCTGTACAGCAAGGGGAAGAGTATGAATCTGAAGCAAATTAGCTTCCTCATCAGATCATGTGCTAGAATAGCCCTAATCAGACAGATCCTCCGCTTTTCCAGAATTCAGAGCATCCCTAAGCTCTGCTGTGTAGTCCTGCCTTCACAGACCAGCTAAGCCTGGCTCCTGTTGCACCATGTTCAGCAGCAGTGCTGCTGAAAGCAGAGCATGCTGAGTGCTGCTTCCTCTCAGCTCGCTGGGCTGGGAAAAGCAAGTTTGCCACTGAGGGCTTTACTTCAGCATTTGCGTCTGGCGGTCACGGTCTTTCTTCTCCTCACAGCATCAAGGGTGCAAATAATATATCAGGGAGGACAAAGCCACTGCCAAATTGCAAATGTTTTAATCGATAACTGTCAAATTCCTCTTACTGATCCTGCTTGTGAGCAGCCACTTGGCACTCAGTGGTTGGAACTGCTTCAAAGTACTTAGCAGGCTTTTTATTCTAACTTGCCGAGGACACGTTTTATTTCCTAAAGCATCACTTTTGTCAGTGAAGAGGAATCTCCTGCCTTTCACAGAATCAATAGGGTTGGAAGGGACCTCTGGAGATCAGCTAGTCCCACTTGCTGCTGAGGGAGGGTAGTTTACAACGGAAAACTCGCAGTCTCTGCAGTTACAGTACCATTGTTCTTGATCTCAAGTATGTATCTTTACCTGTTCCCATCATATAGCTTGTTAAGGACAGAGATTTTTTCTATCCAAAACATTCTCTGTGTTCCAGGGCAGGAGGACTATGATCGGCTACGACCGCTTTCCTACCAGAACACCAATGTCGTGTTAATTTGCTATGATGTCATGAACCCCACCAGCTATGATAACGTGGCAGCCAAGGTAAGAGGCTTCTGTAATTGCTTCAGCCTTTTAAATGGATTGCATAGGCCTGATACAGGACAAGATGTCACATTAAAACAGACAGTGCTTTTAGTGTCCTGTACCCTGGGCGTGTGGACACACAGATCACCCAGCACACACTGAGCTGCAGGTCACAGAGCTCAGACCTGGAGCTCACCTCTCCACAGCTCCCAAGAGCTCAGAACTGGGATTCTGCAGTAGACCAACACCATCAAACACCAGTGGTGAAATCATGGCTTTATCTGTTCTATCTGTATTGATGTCACGCAGCCAGCATTACACACAAGTGGTTTAGATTCCATCCCATGCATGCTTAGATACAGGGCAGGGATGTAAGCAACCCCTTGTCTGTACTAGGATTTCTGTAATGCCCCAAAGTGGATGTTCATGCCCCTGTGCATCACACCAGCAAAACAAAGCAAGACTTGGCCCAAATTCTGCTCTTGGATATGACTAATAGGAGCTCTTCTGAACTTGAACAGATGTTAAATGAGCACTCTGGTATAGTGATAGATGCCTTCTATATTTTATAAAGGAACTGACTTTGGGTAGGACTTTGACATGTTTGTATAATGTAAATAGCATGTGTTGGGCCCCTACCACTTGCTGAACAGCTTCCAAAACGCTGAAATTGCAACACATAATAAATGTCCCTTGGCTTTATTATTTTGATTTGAAGCAAGAAACAAGCCAGATGTAAAGTTTCTGTCTTTCTACCATAAGTGGTACCCTGAAGTGAATCACTTCTGCCGCGGTGTCCCGCTCGTGCTGATTGGCTGCAAGACAGACCTTCGCAAAGACAAGGAACTGCTGCGCAAGCTCAGGGCTTCCAAGCAGGAGCCCATTACTTACAACCAGGTAAGTACAAGTGCACTTAAAATGGCATCCTCTTTGCAAGAGATAAAGCACACTTCCACTTCAGTAGCATCGTTCCTCACAAGTACAATCACAGGTACTCCAGAATTAGGTGTTCACAGCATCCAGATAAAGGAATTATTGACACACCGAGAGGGGTTTCTGTAAGTCGTTTCTGGAAGTAGCCAAATCACCACTCATTTTTAGTACCAAAGTTAAGAGAAGTTGAAGAGTGTTTTGCATATCTTGAAGTGTCTGAAAGGACACTACTGGCTACTCCTCCTATGCTCTTTACATCTCCTTGTTTCCTTTCACAGCTGGGTTATTACTGCTACAAATTTTTAAGCCTTGATGAGTTTGTTGGACTCCTTTCATAATTCTGATGAGCATACATTGCTCCTATTGATCAGGATTGTGATAAAGACTGGAGATGCCAGGATCCATGCTACGGAATTAAAAACACTTCTGGAAAAAAGTTTTGCAAACCCTATTTAAAAATAAATCCTTTCAAGGACAATAGCAGCAACATCTGCAAGGCTTCTCTAATGTAAGAGCTTTTCTTTAAAGTGAGCCTAAACATATCTACATATTAGCAAATGTTTTCAATTTAAGTATTCTGAAGCACTGTTACATCACTGACATGGCTTGTCCTAGGTTCAAGAGAAACAGCAATGGAACAGCCTGTTCCATGTCAAATGGGCCCTTTCAGCTCATCTCCTACCTTTTATAAACAACAAAGCTATCTTCTCCTCTCATCTCAGAGCAAGAACAGCAGCTTCCAATCATCTCAAGACACAAGTCCAGGGAACAAGGTTAAGTGCAACAGGACCTTGAATGAATAGCTGCTTTTTCTAAGCAGCATGAAAAGCAACTGCAATTGCATCACCACTAAAGCACACGGGGATGTTCAGCTTGTCTTCCTTGTGCTCAAGATGAGATGCCCATCTTGTTGCTTTGTGAACAGCTGCTCCCTCATCTGCCTTATTAACTCACATCACCCTCACATGTGAGGTTGAGGACAAGAAACAGACACTTTAGGCAAGTCTGCTGAGGCCTCATGCGATTATATTCTAGGGCCCATGTGATGTACAAACTTTATCTCCTATGTGAGCCCTCCCACTTGGTTTTTCTCCCCTTAAATATACACTACCTCAGTCTTTAACAGCTGGTGGCATCTTGAGTCACGCAAAGTGATGCTTCCAGTGCCAGGCCCAGAGGAGCAGAACAGTATCTGCCAGCACTGCAGCTTGTGAACCACTGGAAGGAGACAAACTTCACTTAAATATGTTGAACAAAAACTCCCCTATGGAATCCCGAGTGCTCAAGTGACCCCACTCCCAGGGCTTATAATAAATAAATGCAGAGTTTGTGAGCTGTGGGTTGCAGACCTGAAATTCCCACTCCAAGGCTCATAATTCAAAAGTGGGGGCTGACTGCAATGACAAAAGGATCACAAGCAAAGTAAGAAGTCATTGTCTTATGTCCGTGGTGATTTCACACTCCAGGATTGCATGCAAGTGTTTCAGATTCTAACCTGTTCCCATTGCATGCACTGGGGCGAGGTTGAGAAATGCAGACACCCATTTACACATACGAGGATTTTGGCTGAGCCCTTGTGATGCTCCAAGGCCAAAGCTGGGGTTCTTGCATGTGCATCAGCAAAGGCGGCAACACATTGGTCTATTCAGCTCTTGCATGTGACACTCATTACTAAACGTGACATCACATCACAGTGAAGGTCAGGCCTGAAGCATTGCTCTGTAGACATTTTACCCTCACTCTAGTATCTGCCTCAGCATTTCTTTTAAACAGATTTAACACTAAGAATGTTTTTACACTATCAGCAGTCTGTATCTTTGTCTGTAATGCACTGAATTGTTAGGCCAGGCTCTGGATCAACATGGCGGGGGGGAAAAATGGTTTATTTAACAGTGCCTCAAGTTTATTACCAATGCCACTTACACTCTAATGTTAGACTTAGAGGCAGCTTCTTTCTTCCCAAGCTCGTGGTATGATGTACAAAGTAACTCCCTTTCTTTCCCATCTCATTCCTTCTCTCATATATTGGCTTTACATTGTTTCTTACCTTTTGTTCTCTGCAGGGGGAAGCCGCCTGTCAGCAGATTCATGCGGAAATTTACCTGGAATGCTCAGCAAAGTGTCGGGAAAACATCCAAAACGTTTTTAAGGAAGCCACCATCATTGCACTGAACGCCCTGAAGAAAGCCAAGAGGCAAAAGAACCAGCGAGTGTGCTTGCTGTTATGATCCAGACCATAAGAGAACACTGACTGCACCACAGCCAAGGCATTCAGGTTTAAAACCAGCCTAACGTTGAAGGCTGGGGTTTTAATCGCACGGTTTTGTTTCTAGAACAATTTTTGGTATAAATTTTAATTATTTTTACTAGTTTTGCACTTTTGTTGCACAGCTCTCACCAACTTTTCAAAGCTCTTCACCAGGTTTAACTCATGCACTGTGCCTTCGTCCATCTGGCTTTTGCTCCTGACTGCAACCAACCACCACTCAGGTTGTGGACTATCGCTATTTAAATTGCAATGAAAAGCAACTGCTAGCGTGCGAGTTAATTAAAGGGTGGTTTTAACTCTGCAAAATTGTGCCATGTTATAGCTACAATTTACTGTCTTTTTCAAGCAGAAAAGCCACATCTTTTAGAAGAAGTGATGCTAGAGCAGCTTTGATGAGAAAGAAATGAAGTTGTGTCTTAACTTTTTGATGGAGCATCCACTACTCACCTGTGCTGCTGGGCCAGCTTTGCAGAGCTGCATCCTTAGAGGTCTCCTTGCATGCAAGGCCTGCTGCTGCAATGGAAAGTGGCATTTGCCAGCAGAGATACATTGGTTGCTCCAGTTCAGAAATGAAACATCACATGGAAAATACTTAATTTACAGCTAGAATTGGTCCAAGCAGCTATTTTATAATGTAAAGTTAGTTTTACAATATATAACTTGTTTAATACATCTCAGATGGAAATACTGGTGCATTCTAGGGGAAATACTTAACTCGTGTTTGTTACCTGGTGAAATCTTCTCTCCTGCTGTAAATTAAATTTTTGCCTTTTGTGAAGGTATCAGCTCTCTGTTTAAGGTGGAGGGATGCTCCCACTGCACAACCTTGTGTATGCACCTTAAACCTGGTTCTTTTGCACATCCCTTGCAGTGAGATCTCAGAATTTCAGGTGCAGTCGCTGTTTTGTAACAACTGTAAACCAAACCTGTGAGAGGGAAGGAGGTTTCTGCAGTCCGGGTGTTGCTGAAAGATAAGGTGAACTAGATCCCATCCTAAGGGAAAATGCATAGGATTCATGGAAAGGCGATGAGATAAAACTTTTGGCAAAAGGTTGTAAGTGGTGCATGCCAGGAGTCTACTATTAAACATTACACATAGAGCCTGGTAACCATCTACCAGAGCTCATGCAGCTTTATCCTCTGCTGGGTATATGACCAGCTGGTGAAAAACTGGTTTGGAGTGAGGCATCATTAGTATTTTACATGCAGGATAAAGAGATCTTGATCCTTGAAATCTTACTCATTTTTTTGCCCCCCTTCCCCAACTTCTTTTAAAATTTATCAATTAATTCATTGAATTAATGAATCCCCCTTAGCTTAAAATGGAAAATTAAAACCTATGAAGTTTGCAGACATCTTTGATTATAGAAAAATCATGAAGAGTTGTACAGTACAGCAACAAGAAGAGAACTGTCAGTAAAAGACAAAGAACCACTCCTCACCTTACCCAGTTTGAAACTGAAACATGAACGTGCAGGAAGTGGAAGTGTTTACCCGCAGCTGAGTGAGGTGAGCAGCTTTCTTGCTCTTTTAATCCGAGTTTCTCATGCTGCAGAACTCATTACTCACCACGAGCAGAGCTGCCCATGCCTGCAGGTCCACTGCTCTGATCCAGCAGGTTCCAGCATCGCTCTCAAAACGAAACAATATACAGTTCATAAATGGGGGGTTCAGAGGATGAAACAAACCCCAAGCTTACAGGGTATGCAGAAGTCAGAAGGTAACATAGCAAGATACAGCCCAGCTAGCGTGAAAGTTGTTCAAAGTATGCAAATTTCAATTTGCATTTTATTATTTCATGTCCATCTTGTTCATGCCCACAGGACAGAGACACTGTAATTTTGCTGCCTTACAGCAACAGAACTGATGAAACCAGTTCAAGCCTGTGGTACGGATGTGTTTCTTCAGGAGCGCACTTGCTGGGAGGACATCATTCTGAGATCATGCTCTGCCAAAGCACGTGCCCAGTTTGGGCTTTGTGCTAGCTCAAAGGCAGGGTTTACTGTTGGGAAGAACATTGCCTAAAGCAGCTTGCAATACCAAGCTGGCCTTAGGAGGTACAGATGTTGCAGCACCCAAAACGAGCTGATTTGGATGAGTAAGTTCAAGCAGCACAAGGAGCTCAGCAGGATGCCAGTACTTAATGTACTGGCAGTACTTAATGCCATCCCCCTGAATGAGTCTTTACATTCTCTTATTTACTGGTACAAGTGCAGCATCTAAAGGCAGTATTTAGTATTTCTGCTGAGCCTGTCCCCAGCCTTTCGAGAACAGTGTCTGAAAAACCAACCCAAAGGGCAAAGTGCGTTATGAAAAAGGGGCTGAAGCAGCTGCATATTGAATGGTTTATTTTAGGTCTTTTCCAGGCCCGGCCAGCTGACCTGGTCTCCCTGGAAGAAGGCTAGCAGACTTCCCTGCCATTTAAAAACTGCTTTTGCTTGCTTGGTTTTGTTTCCAAAAGAGGTTTTCTCTTCTTTAAATAGCTTCTGAAAAGTGTATATAGCAGCAATATGGTACAAAGATGGGCTTCTTTCTCACAGTACACACAGGTTGGTATTGCCACTATAAAATACACCTTCAACAAATGCCTTTAAAAAGAGCATTTGGTCTGTGCTACTGACCAACCTGGAGCATTCATAAGCCTTTGCAAACCCAGTACCCAGAATTTAAATAATAAATCAGGAAAAAGTGTTAAATAGCATTCCAGAACTGGAATTACAGTAGATCCCACATTCTCCCAATGCTGGCACTTCGCTGGGCAGGTGCATGCTGCTCTATATACAGAAATAAAACCCCAAAGCAAACATGATTTGTATTAAATAGACATAAATAGCAGGACTGCAGACTGAAGAGCCATGCTTGCGGTAATACTGAGTCTGTGCTGGCAGAGTCCACATCCCTCACCAAACACGGGGACGATGAGTCCTTCCGAGCCTGCCCATTGTGTAGCTGGGGTTTAGCAGGATCCATCCCAAACCCAGCACCTGCCACAGGCAGCGGGATGCCAGTCAGCACCCGGGGAGCAGGGGTCACAGCTTCTTCATTTTGTCTTTGTTCTTCTGGAGTTTAGCGTGCACGACTTTGAGGGTGGTGAGGAAGTTCCCAAGGAAGAGCAGCAGAAATGTGAAAGCCAACACAGAAACCTGGGAGAGAAAGGGGGAGAAAAAACAGCCAAGGTGAGAGCTGAGGGTACTGCTTTGGCCACATTAAATGAGTTCTGATGGGGTTTGGTCGGCAACTCCAGGCATCCATTAGCATGGAGATCCAAGGAGAGAAGATCATAGAATCATAGAATAGTTTGGGTTGGAAAGGACCTTAAGATCATCCAGTTCCAACCCCACCACCATGGGCAGGGACATCTTACACTAAACCATATCACCCAAGGCTATATCCAACCCGGCCTTGAACACCGCCAGCGATGGAGCATCCACAGCTTCCCTGAACAACCCATTCCAGTGCCTCACCACCCTTACAGTAAAGAATTTCTTCCTCATATCCAATCTAAACTTCCCCTGTTTC
>JANRGW010054498.1:0-14887 GCA_024733675.1 Psilopsiagon aymara | reverse complement strand
CGTCTGCGGGTCAATGAGAGACAACCCGGTAGTGTCTGGCAGACAGAGCGGCGGGAGATGAAGCCAGTGACCGGGGTGAGGGTGGGCGGGGATGGGGCAGGGCCGTTACATACACAGCGGCAGGTCGGGCTGCGCGAATCTCACTAATTCGTGTGGCGCAAATGAGAAACATTCAAACCCAGTACCTGGAGACAATGCAGGGGGAGCCATTGTCTGAGTGTGAAGAGGTTCACTGGGCTGCATGCGCCTTGGTTCCGTGTACATCGGTGATACAGCAGTGACCTGGTAGTATGCAGTCCGCAGGTTTATCTTCCATGTCACAACAGCCTGCTTCCTTGCGCGCCAATGCCCAGAGGTGTTCTCCAGATGCCCCAAGCTGTCCACCCTGTGACCTTACGCATTTTATCGTGCTACTCTTTATGCTGTTTACACAGCTCGGAGGGCAGATCTCCCTGTCTGAGCAAGGAAGACTCCTTCCTTCTCGCTCCTACAGACACACGTGTACAGTCTTTTGTTGAATTTTCATTGTTCAAACATGGAGAGAGTCGCTAAAAAGCCCCAACCTAAATTATTTCATATATATTAATTGTGCAAACAGTATTTTTGAATAAGAAGGTCAGCCCTTAAAGTGAATCTTTTTAGGTATTTAGCTCAGCCTTAAGCATAACCTATTCAGAGCAAGAAAGAATTCCTTTTCTACTGCAGTGAACAGTGCCCTTTAGCGGGCAAATTAATGGTTAGAAACTTCCCTGGTGAAAAAACACATGTAGCTCCCCTGTATGAGGAATCTCTAGTTTAAACATCTGGAAGAGTTCAAATGGAGAGAAAATAGGGGAGGGAACCAAATAAACTGCAATGTTCAGTTTGGGGCAGTTGTAAATAATTGTTTTGAATGAGAAAAACTGCATCAGTATAGGCAATGCCAACAAAGAGAAGCAGCACTCCCTCTTTTAGTCTATATTCTCCATTTCCACAGTAGATTTAACTCTTTATTTCCACTCTTGAAATATATTTCAGAAATGGGTTTTTCCGTTCAACTCGTTTGTTTCTTCATGCACACCAAACTAAAGGATCTTAAGGTCCTTTCCAGCCCTAACTATTCTATGATTCTATGTCACCGATCCGTAAGCACCTCTAGTTCCAGTGTTCTGTATTCAACAAAATGTATTATGATTGTTTTATCCTTTCTTTTTTTCTTTAGCATCAGGGAAGACAAAGGGACAACTCCTACACCAATACAGCAACGTGGAGTCTGCAGGAAAACTCAGTAAAGCAACATGGAAAAAGAATACTCCAAAGTGACATGAGCTTACACTGGTAAAATATGCAAACATATGGAATTTTTGTTATAATCATCATGGCCATAAATCGAGCTGCATCTGGAAGAGATTCTTGTAATGAATTTCCTCGGTATCTTTTGTTTGACAACAGTCAGAGATAACAGGTGATCAGCCAGAAGAAATACGACACCTGACATTTTAAATGCCCTCTTACTCTTATTTATTCTGCTAAAAAATAGTTCTTCATCCATTAAGTGCTGAAAAAGGGGGAATGAAAGAACATCTTTCACTGGGTGAATTCATGACAAGTGTGCAGGCCCAGGCATCTCTCATATGAGGAGGGAATATTTGGCTTCATATTAAGAAGCCGATTGCAGTTCATCATGATACTAGGAAGAAATGTAGTAAAGTGACACCTCATGATAGCAGCAGGCACAGCTTTCACGGAACAGCATTTTAAACCACTCTGGTCTTTGGCTACAGTCAGAGTATGTAACTACATAGCTAATTCATTTACAGAAAACCTATGTTGCCAGAACTAAGGAGACACCCATGGCAGTTGCAATGCAACTAGTGGCATTTGGGGTGGTCACATCTCATGACATTTCATACCAGTTAAAGGAACCTGCGACTTGCAGCAGTGATGAAAATTTGTGGGGTGTGTGATGGTTGAGATAGCACTTACGTGGTGGCGGATGGCCATGTCCATGGCAATGTGAGCTGAACTGACACAACTGGGAGAGTTAATGATGGGGCAGCTGCTGGAAACATCTGTAACAAGCTCTAACTGCTGGAAGAAGTAAGACAGGCACTGGCTGCTAAAGCATTGCTGGGGGACAGTGGGATATATTTGCAGTTGGGGGCAAAGAAGAGAAGACAGAGTAGCATGGAGAAGTGAAAGTGGAAGAGAGATTTGAATTTGGGTGTGGCAAACAAAACAGATGATACAAAGGAAGAGAGAACCATTTAAGCCCTAAAGGAAGAAAAGTTAGAAACAAACCAGTAGTTCCAAACAAAAATGTACCTGCAGGGAAGGAGGGTAAGGTCACCAAGTGCAGAACATGATTCTGTAGTGGTGTGGTGAATGGGAAGTAGAAAAGAGCCCAGGAATGAAAGAGGGATTAGAAAAAGTTGGAGAGACTGGAAAGATTTTTCAGACAAGAAGGGAAAAAATGAACCATCTATGTAAGTATTTTTATGCTAAATAAAGAAAAGGAGAGGAAGTAGAACAAAGAAAAAAAACACATAAAGTCAACTGAAGGAAACTCAAATAGAGGGAAAAGAGAGGGAAGGAGAATGGAAAAGGAAAAGAAACAAATAGAAACATGAAGGGGGGGGAGAAAACTTGGTAACTTTCATTTAGATGTGTGCTTCATACAATTAGTTTCTCCATTTCCCACAGTTTAAGAAAAAGTGCTACAATGGCATATGCAGGAAATAGTGCTTCGGTATGCTAGTTTGTCTGGCAGCTCAGGAAAAGGAGATCTCTTCTGGAAAACAAACCCCAAATCAATAGGTGTTGCTTTCTTTTTTTATTCCAGAAATAAATACAGAGTTTGTAATACCTGTAATCCTGCTCTGTTCCCTCTCCCCTCTCTTTCTCTTCTCAGTTTTGAGTCTGCCTCAGACATTTCAATTTTGACATCCTTCATTCCACCCCCATACATCAAATTTAAAGTCAATTTTTAACTCCTGGATTTGAATGAAATATTTTATAAAGTGTCATAGTTTTAGGCTTGTGTGGGATTCACTGTCTTAATCAGTTCCTTCAGTGTCTAATTCTACATTATTCCATTGCATTTCTCAGCAGTCCAAGTGTATTGCACACTGAAGACAAAACATCTTTTACCAATATGGATGCAATCACAGAGAACTTAAACTTCTTTTCCAGACCCACAAAGTTTGTCAGTGTCAAAGCAAGACCACAGTTTGGACATTGCTGATTATTTCTATGCTGTAACTGTATGAAATACAAATAGATACACTGTCTTCGCAAGGTGTCATTATCTGTCATTAAGCTTTACCTATATGGGTTAAAAAAGTAACATTCTGAATTGCCCACTAGATATAACAGGCTCTTAATCTATACTTTTTAACCAGCTTTACTGTAAATACACTCACATTAAAATAGTATATCTTTGGGGTTTTGTTGATATGTGCATTCAATACCACCTTTCAGACTGTAGTCAGTTTTCTCTCTTCCATGCTAAATCAGTTCTTTCCTGGGCCAAAAGTCAGTTCTTTGCTGTGATGCAAAATGGTCATTTTTTCTTGTATTTGTGAAATCCAGTGCTAAAATTACAAAGAAAATCTGGAGACTTTTTTCTATTTGTGTAACACTTCCATGTGGAAGATTCAAATTCCCATGTGGGGATTCAGATTTCTAGTCTGGTATCTAAACTCTTCAGTTGTTTTAAGTCAGGTTCAATATATCAGCTTAAATCTGTGGGCTAAACCAACAGTGCTATCAGGACCTGCCCAGTGTTTGCTGTTTGTACCTCAGGAATCCACAGCATCTACTTACAAAAGTTGTGTTCGATTACCTGAACCTGCAGAGGTTAGAAATCACTGGGACACTTTTGATGCAACAGACTAAGGAGGGAACATACATTCACTTCTTTTATAAAACTGAAATATCTTGGACATGTATAATAGCTTTTATTAGAATGAACACAAACTGCTATTCCAGACTTTTCCTGCTCACATCACTACACTACAGGCTCTGCTTTAAAAGCTGTGAATATGAGACTGAAAAACCACACTCAGTATTAGACATAAGACCAAGAACACAAGCCAAAATCCTGTCTTCTCCTGTGATTCATTTAATGTTAGAAGCATGGGGAGCTGGAGCAGTTAGAGAAGTGCAAACACCTTTTATACTGAGGCTTTCTGAATCACAAAGGGCAAGGTGAAGTGATCCTGGCTAACAAGGGGGTCATTTTATTCATGAATGTGGAAGCTGGAGATAAATTTAGAAGATCCTTTTATGAAGACAGCTAACTGGACAAAGGATGTGATACGAAAAAAGATTGACAAAGCTGGAGTTTGCAGTTTGGTAAGAAAAAATTGAAGGGTGAAGTCTTACAAACCAGGCCTAGATTCTAAAAAAAGGTGTTTAGGCATCTATCTCCCATTGAAATGAGTAAGAGGATTCAGACCTAAGTTTAGAAATAATTAGGGCATAAAGAGAGATAGTTGTATATGTAGGACAGTGGGGAGCACTGAACATAGCCTAAAATACCATGTTCCATTAAGAAAAATCTCTGTTTTGCTTGTTCTTGGGTAGCATTGCACTGAAGTGAATTGCAGTTGTGCATCCTCCTTACAGATGCATTTCTCTGAGGGGATAGGTTCAAAGTGGGGTTTCATCAAGCTTTTCCAGGTGTAAAGTGAGAAAAAGGTGGAGTAAAGAGCGTGCTGAAGGGCAAGCGGGAGATGATTCTCCTAAATGGAGAAAGGAGACAAAAAATTGTCTTTGAAGGATCAAATGCTGCAGAGGATTATTCTGCAAATAAAGATTTTGTAGGGTTTCAGGTTCATGCATTAGCTAGGAGAGTAAGAACCTGTGTATTTAACTTCATGCCCAGCTTTCCAAGAGGTTCAAGAGCTGCAGAGATAGCCAACGATCTAAATCCACTTGTAGGCTGAGAAGAGGCCAAGTTACAACTAGACTATCACAACTGACCTGCTGGTACACTTGACAAGGGTGTCAGTGGAGGGACTGAGGAGCGGATGACACATTGCTCTGTGGACAGTCTTTCCAGAAAAAAATCCTGTGTTTTGGAGAGTACAAGTTATATTCACTGCATACTTCAGATGTCTGGATGCTGCAGACTAGCAAATTTCAACATTCCCTGTACAGAAATCTATCTTTACTAATTGCGTTTGGCTAAAATTCCAGACAGCTCAATAGCAGTGTTTCTTTAAGAGCTCCTCCTCTCTCTGTACTTCTTTGTCTCTCTACAAATTATTGAACTCATTCAGGCTGTCAGTATTGAGCACTATTTCATTGACACTGGGGCTGTAATGGGGTTGAACCAAGATTCTGCTGCCCAGTTCTTGCTAGTGAAATTAAATTGTCAGACAACATACATCACCAGGCTGAGAACATGGAGGAAAGAGCTCCTTTATTATGTATTTTAATTCAGAGACCTTATTTGAATTAATTCTCTACAGTGGACTCTGTTCTTGAGCTAAATAAATTAATCTCCCTCCCTTACTTTACCTGTTTTACAAATGATCAGTAGATTCTACTTCTTCCTGTTCAGGTAGGGAACGTATCATTTTACCTGGACCCAGCACTATGCTATTCCTTCCCTGCATAACATCTGCTGCAGTTTCATAGCTCCAGTTGCTCTTGGATTTGTTTTAAAAAGCATGTTTCAGAAATGCCTTTGAGCATGGAATTATTAGTCACTGGTTTAGGGTGTTCTTCATATATGTCTGTTATTTTACTTTTCAAATTAAGACTAAATAGGCTTTGGGGCTTAAAGTGTATAGGTTCTAATTCAGGTTCTGGGTACAGATACCAAGAAAAGTAATTCGTAGCAACAGGATGTTAGTGCACTTTCAGAAAGTAATTTCTTTTTGCATGGCAATAAACTGGCATTTAATCTCCTTCACATTTTAGAAGCTAAACTGGAAATCAGTCTTCACAAAAGACAGCAGTGTCCCTCTGCCTGTTCGGTTCTAACTCATGCTTCTCCTCACTGTTGTAGTATTTGTACACATGCTTTCCACATCCACCTGAAAATGCTGACATTTACTATTCCAAAGCCTTTGTGTCTTTTGTCCTTCAAACCCTATTTCGCTATTACTTGATGTATGATAAGTGCACTTTTAAGCCACAGTTTTGTTCTGTAAAGTAACCCAAATAATAACAGTTGAGATTTGGCATTTCAGTTTTCTCACTTAAGTCACACTAACACTCTCCTTTTCTTTCCAGAGAGTGTAACAGCTTCATTTATATTCATCACTTTCCTCAACAGCATCCTCAGCACCTACTGTGCCCGTGACATCACCTGAGAGAAACTTCTAAAGGCTCTGTGGAACACACACTTGCTAGTAAGACGTTCTGATGGCCAAAGGTTTGTGCAAGTATAACTCAGAGCGTAAACTGGTCTGAAGAATCTGAATTGTTGATGAAGCAGAAGTAGAGTTGAGGGTGAGGCTGTGAGCTAGAAAAATACATCTTTTATTCTAAACAGAAATAAATCTGGTATTTGCATCTGCATGAGAATGAACTGGCAGCCCAAAGTGACATAGTGCTGAATAACTTCTCCAATAACTATCTGAGCTGCAATGAGATAATAATGCACCACCTCTTTACAGGGCAAGAGTTAGTGATTCAGTCTTTGTGTGATGCAGGTGGCTCCTACTCCACCCACATATAAAAGAGGATGGTGTGGCTTCTGTAGGACAGATGAGCCTTCTCAGCTGAGAAGTTTGAATTTGGAACAATGAATCCCTCTTAAAGACAGGAAAGCTTTAGGAAGGGGGCAACTGTGGAAATTTCGGTGGAAATGCTGGTGATAGTGCAGGGTGAGAGGTAGCCTGTTGTATGATCATACCAACACACGGACCAGAATGCCAACCTCACACAGCTTTTAAAGTCACAAAGATGTTACATTTGATGGGTTCTTGTTGCGGATGAGGGTGCAGCAGGAATGGCTTCAGGCTGCCAAGTTGTATGATTTGACTTAGATGGCTTCATATCAAGAAATAGTAATGAATGAGTAAATTTACTGCACAGAGCAGCCCACTAAGCTATGCAGAGCAGCAAAACTAGCTCCCTCTTTTGGTCTGCTGGAAATAATGAAGAGAAACAAGTTCTATAGTTGCATAAGAACAATTTGACTTTCTTACACAAGAACAAATTGTCTATTGCTTCCCTAAGTAACCACCTTTCCTAAGCAAGTTGTGTTTGTTACCTGCTATTTTGTCTGGTCACTAATAAATGGTTGGTGTGCAGAGATGGATGGGTTTACTGTCCTTGCTCGAAAATTAAGTAATAGTGGTGTTATACTTCACACTTCATATACTTTCTGGTAATGGAAGAGTATTGCAAGTAACCCCATACTGACAAAACTGACAATAAGGAACAACTTAACATAAAAAACTTGGCCTTCCCTCCTGGCGTGTCATTTCCTTTGGGCTGGAAGTTTTCCCCATCTTGTATTTAAGAGATAAAGTATTTGACTTGCTTAGAAACTTCTGTCAGCTGTGGGAGCACATCCCATTTTTAACTGAATTAGTGGATTTGTCTGGAGTTTCAAAAATAAGCAAAAGCTCATTAAAAGAATAGGGGCAAGTCCTTGAACTCTGTCTTCAATAGTGAGAATATATTTTAGGTAGCCTAAGAAAGTATCCTATAGTCTGAAATCACATCCCTAACTATTTTAGACTGCTGGAGATTTCAGGAAAACCCACCCTTGTAATAGTCTTTTGTGCTGTGTTTTCATAAAGTCTGAGGTAGCTCAATAAAGAAGCTACAACATGATTTATTTTAATCAGTTCCTACAGAGAAGTCATTAAAAAAATAGAACTTGGCAAAATCCTGCTTACATACTTCCTGCATTCCAAATCCACAAAATGTTTAGATACAATCTCGTTTCATTACAACCAAAACAAACATTCTTTACTAGATGTCTTTCATTTTTGTCTTTAAATGATGATGTTTCCATACGTCTTCTGTCTGCACTGGCTTTCCAGTTCAGTGTATTTGTGTCTGGGTTCTTTGTAATGCCACTAAGATTAGTAAGGTTGCTCTGAGGAATCCTATCATCTCATAGGGCTTGGTGAGAGCATTTGGCAGGCTGTGAACTCTAGATGGAGTGGGGAAATTTAGTGTGTTTGTCATCTGAAGACAACTTGCAGAAATACTTGTGTATGTGATTGTTCTTTCCGTTCAAATCTAAAAGAATCTGGATTTTGACCTTTTTTGTACCTACACTGAAAATTTGACCAACTTTTTTGTCTGTTTCATTTGGCAATTCTTATTGTTGAGTTAAAAAATATATATTCAGGAGCACACAGTACTCTTATCAAATAACTCCTCTATTTTAACAGAGTGCCATGGGACTATTGACTGATTTAGATAGGGCAATCCCAGGCACAGCTACAGGTTGAGCGGAGAAGTGATTCAGAGCAGCCCTGTGGAGAAGGACTTGGGGGTGTTGGTCAATGAGAAACTTAATGTGAGCCACTTCAGTGTGTGCTTGAGACCAGAAACCAACCGTATCCTGGGCTGCATCAAAAGGAGCGTGATCAGCAGGTCGAAGGAGATGATCCTGCCCCTCTACTCTGCTCTCGTGAGACCCCATTTGGAGTATTCTGCGCAGTTCTGGTGTCCTCAACATAAAAAAGACATGGACCTGTTGGAGCACGTCCAGAGGAGGGCCACAAGGATGATCAGGGACTGGAGCACCTCCTGTATGAAGACAGCCTGAGAAAGATGGGGCTGTTCAGCCTGGAGAAGAGAAGGCTTTGTGGAGACCTCATAGCAGCCTTCCAGTGTCTGAAGAGGGTCTACAATGATGCTGGAGAGGGTCTCTTCATCAGGGACTATAGCAATAGGACAAGGGGTAATGAGTTTAAATTTAAACAGGGGAAGTTTAAGTTGGGTATAAGGAAGAAATTCTTTATCGTGAGAGTGGTGAGGCACTGGAATGGGTTGCCCAGGGAAGTTGTAAATGCTCCGTCCCTGGCAGTGTTCAAGATCCAGTTGACAGAGCCTTGGGCAGTATGATCTAGTGTGAGGTGTTCCTGCCTATGGGATGATCTTAAGATCCTTTCCAACCCTAACTATTCTATGTTTATATGATTCTAAAACTCCTTTTGATGGGGCAAAAGGATGATGATAGGAGAATGTTATATCATGGTATAGACTGGAAAAAATCAAGCAAGCTTCAGTTCTTTAAGGAGTTCCAGTTTTAAGAGTGAAGAAGCCACCTCTGACCATAGCAGGCTACCAAGCATGTGTCTGGAAGCAACAGACCAACTTGTTCACTGTTTTTAAATTGCTGGGAACTGGAGGATTGGAATCTAGAAGAGAAACAAAGGAAGAAGAGGACCAGTGATCTGCACTGCTCAGGAAGTAAATAGTGAGGACTGGTGAAGAGAATGGTAGGTATTGAGTGATGCTGGAAAGCTCAGGGAAGAAGTAGAACAGCTCTAAACCAAAGAGTCCAGAACTGCAATATCAGTGTATTACCTTTTAGGTTGTTTGTTGAGGGTATATTCTTGATAAAACATCCCTGGCAAGGGAATGCTTTGCTCACAAAGAATCACAGAACAACTGAAGCAAAACCTGCCAAATTCACCTCTCACTAAAAGGAAGGATTTCAAACATATTCTAACAAATCCTGACTGTAAAAATGAGCAAATTGGATTTCCAGTAATGAGCCCTATCAGTAGGCACATTTTCTTGACATATTCTGTCAGAGTATCACTTGGAAGTAGTGATTCAATATTGCGAAAGTTACTCTCATTTGCTGAGAGAGGAAAGCACGTTCAGTTTGCCAGGGCAGTTCTAATAACTTGCTAAATTCAAATCCATGTGAAATTACTGAAGCTCCTTGTAGTGACCAGAAGGACACTAATTCTTCAGTAATATTTTGTTTCCCCCATGAATCGTGGACTTGTACAAGAAATCTCTCAGCACAGAGCTTCTGGTCACCTTCATAGCCATCATTCTGCATGTTGGCTGGTCATCTCCGTTCAGAAGGTATGCTTAAAGAACTGCTAACTGCTGGGCTGCGTAGTTGGAAACTTCCATCTTCTTACACAAGTGCTCCTTTTTCTTAGTACAGATCTCTAGCTCTTCCCTCACAGATGACTCTGGATATTGATACTTCCTATCTTGGCAGGCAGTACCAAGCATGAGAGTTAGATTAAGAGCAGTTGGGAAGGAAAAAGAGTATCGCAGAGTGCTTTTAGACTGTAAACCCTTGAAGGCCTTTAAACAATAATCCTTTATCCCACAGTGTATTCTCTGGGCATCTGCTTTTGTGTGCAGGATGTTGAGTTGCATGGCCTTTGGTATGCAACTCAGTACAGCCATACTTAAATAACTGCCATGTGAACTGCATGTAGCATGTGTTAGTGACAGTCTTCTAACTGGCTCATAAAACTGAGACATTGCCAAGGCAGTTGTGTGCTCAGGTAACTTTGCTTTTTGAAAATCAAGCTCTTAAGGAGTTTCTAATAGATATGTTCTATGTATTTCCCAGTCAGTAACCAGCTATTGTTAAATACCTTGCTTTTAAAATGAGGATATCCCATAAGCTGACACATAATATATTTATTTCATCATGTCTTACTATAGTCAAATATATTGGATGAAAAGAAGAGTTGCTTGGTTTTCTGCTCCACTGCTGGAGCTCCAGTAATGTTAGGCAGCTACAAAGACTTAAATAGGTGGGTGGTTTTGCCACAATTCCATAGCAGCACTGTGTTAGGTGTTCTGTCTGCAACACTGAATTGCAGTCAAAGCGTTGGTGCTTCTGTAGCTGTCAGAGACAGTCTAGTACACATCAGGGTAGACACTGTCCTTAAGTGGAAACAGGAGAGTAGGTAGGTGTGATTATCATCAGCTACATAGGGACCGCACAGTTGCTTTCCAAATCTACTCCTCATCTCTCTTTATCTTCCAATGCCAGGATTAAGCCATTATCCTGGAGCACAGCCCACTTTGTTTCCAACATTAATCCCTGACTATCGGAGGCATTAGATTTCTTCAGGGATTCACCTAAGGATAGCTGAAGAAACCAGGATGATTTTTAAGACCAAATAAGCAGTGTTTTGAGTTTCCAAGGAGAAGACAGCAAAGTGCATAGACTGCAAAGAGCCACTGAGGTTTATCTATCCCTATGCACACATCTATAGTAAAACTTCATTTGCCCCTAAATTCAAAGTAAAATATTAAACCAGGGATGTTTTTCCTACGGATTGTCAAACACTTGTATTCCAGATGCACAGGAATTCTTGCTGGGTTTGCTGAACACTTGTTAGTGCAGACTGACACCTATTTGAAGAAGAATCAACACACAGACTTTCAAGTTCACCAATGAGGAGCTTCTATATAGGACTACATCTTCAACCAGGGCTCCATTCCTTTGACTCCTCCTGACACTCTGTATCTCACTGGTCAGTTAAGACTCGAAGGAGCTGTGTAAAGGCAACCAAAAGTGACTCTTCTTCTCACAAACTACCTGTAGGCTTCTCTGATACATCCCTTATCACTGTAATCCATCCTCCTGCCACCTCTGTCAGATGTTCTTGTACTGAATTTTAGGTTAATCATAGGAAACACACAGCGAATTGCATTACCACTTGTACCTTGTGACAGTCTCTATGACATGGCCTACATAGGCTAGCTCTCAGTGGGGAAAATAAGTATTAAATAACAATATCCTAAAGAAGCAGGTTATAGCAACTATTAGTACAACGTTTTTCCTGCATAGCTCCTCCTAGCTTTTACTCTTTGGCACTAGAGAGAATCCGTACGTGCCTGTAGTGTTCAAGATCTTTTGATGTAATTGCTGATGGGTGAAATAGCATTCACTGTATGTTAAGCTTGACTATTTCTACACCAGCACCAATAATTATCAGTAACCCATTATCAGAACTCTTACCCAAGTTGTTCTTTCATACTATTTAAAACGGAAGGTGAGCAGCGAGCAGAGAAGAGCTGGATCTTAGTCCTGAAGAATCCGGCCTAGAAAGCGACTTCCAATGTCAAACAAGAGGCAGAGAGTAAGAAAAGATAAATTATTCAGTAATGGATCCTACATACTTACAATGCACAAGTTGTAATGAATCTCAGTTGCTCTTGTAATTTTGTAAAGTTGTTTACCTAATATGGTAGATACACCATATGGTGCACTAAAGAGAGCGTTAGAACAAGGACACAAAGATTTCTATGCTTTTATTTCTAGTTTTGTATGCAACTGAAAACTACACTCAAGCTGTCCTAGAATGCGAGCAGTAGAGGAACAGAGGCTGCTCTGACCCCTCCTGCTGCTGCAGCTTGATGCATGTCATCCTCCCTCCATCACCCCTTGGGTGCTGCAGCCCAGCATTAGGCTGTACTCTGATGCCACAAGAGACAGACCTGCAGACACGCTGCACCTTCAGGCTGGTTCAGCTTAAGTTAAGCTTTTTTATCCTGAATAAATAACTTGAGCAGATGATGTAGATTAACTCTTCAGGTACTCAAGTTAGGAAATGTGCAGTTGGTTAGGGAATGGGACCAGACTTCTGTTCTAGATAGTTCTTTGGTATGTTGATTATAGCATTTTCCCCCAGCTAAAACTTGCTATGTGCTCGAGCGTGGCTGGGACTCCCCTGCCTGCAGCAGCATTCCTGCCTCATAGAAAACGGGCAGCATGACCTAGAGTGATGTCTGTAACATCACACCTACTGTGCACTCCTGTAATTGGGCAAAAATTGGGAAAATGGAAGTTTAAAGTCATGGAGAAGGAAAGGGCATTTTCTTTCTCTCCCTTGAGTTTCAGATGATGACTGAGGAAAGCTCCAGAGTACAGAATGTTGAGGAACAAAAGATGAATATGAAACTTCTCAGAGGACTTAGGTGCTCCCTCTAAATGGTGCCACCTGGTGAAGCGATCAGTATCTTGGGAAAGGCTCAGTGTTGTCATTCTTACTCAGCAGCCAAAGTCTACTGCAGGTGAGAGGAGGAAATCAGAAATTAGAACAGTAATAGCCCTTACCATAAGCTGAATTTCTAACATTTTTGATTTTAAAGTATTTACTCACCCTCTTCTTCAAGGCCTGTGTGTTAAGAACAGATACCTGCCAGGTTTTATGTTTGCAGACTTTTGTCAAAGAGCTGCTCCCTTGTAGACACATTTGCATATTTGGGGGCTATTCCAGTATTCCAGTGCTGTTCCCATCACTCACAGGGCCAAGTATTGAGCAGAATAATTCAGCACATGTCACAGTACTACAAGTGAAGTGATCACCACAGATATGTAATGCAGGAAGCGTTGACACCCATGTTTGGGCAACTCTAACTGGGGAATACTTTGTCTCTGACCTATTTAAAGCAATCCCTTCTCTTAGATAACTCAAAGCTCTCATTCTTCACCTTTGCAGGGTTCTGGCAGCTATCAGACCAGTCAGATCTGGGCATTGTCAGCCAGAGCATGAGCAGGTGCTGAGTCAGTCCCACTGTAACATGGGTCCAGCCTCCAATTCCACCCTTTCCCAATATGTAAGAGCAAAGCTTATAATAGTGAAAGAAAAGGGGTTATTTTAAGCTTGATGCCCCTTGATAACTTACCACATGCTATGCTTTATCTTTCAGTTCATAGACTCCTAGAATGGTTTGGGTTGGAAGGGACCTTAAAAGCTCATCCAATTCCAACCCCCTGCCACTGGCAGGAACAGCTTCCACTTGAGCAGGGTGCTCCAAGCCCCTGTGTCCAGCCTGGCCTTGAACACTGCCAGGGATGGGGCAGCCACAGCTTCTCTGGGCACCCTGTGGCAGTACCTCAGCACCCTCACAGGGAAGAGCTTCTGCCTAAGAGCTCATCTCAGTCTCCTCTCTGACAGATTAAAGCCATTCCCTTTGTCCTGTCCCCTCAGGCCCTTGTCTAAAGCCCCTCTCCACATTTCTTGTTGGCCTCTTCAGGCACTGGAGCTGCTCCTTGGAGCCTTCTCTTCTCCAGGCTGAACCAGCCCAGCTCTAACCGTGTCTTCGTAACAGAGGTGCTCAAGCCCTTGGAGCATCTTTGTGGCCTCCTCCAGGCCCGCTCCCACTACTCCACAGCCAGTTAATATTGTTCCAATAGTTCAGTTTCCTGTGAAAATAGCGCCTGGCACAAGGGAGCATTTACCCAAAGGCAGGTTGTATCTTTACGTGAACGGTATTTACTTCCTTCACGATGGTTGCACAACGAGGTCGAAGTGCAGCTCTACTGTAAGGCTGGCGCTCAGCAAGACGCGTCCACCTGCAGCCAGCGCCCGGCCCGGCCCCGCCGCGAACACCTACTTCTTGCAGGGGATGAGCGCCTTCCTCTCCTCCAGGACGCGGAGCCGCTGGTTGGGGCCGTCGTAGGAGACGGCTGCCCGCGTGTTGCGGCCCGTGCCGTGCTCGTAGGTCACGGTGCGCCCTTCCCACTGCCGCGGCGCCTGGCACGGCTCGGCCCCGGCCCCCGCCGCGCCCTCAAGAGCGAATTCCTGGTGCGGGAGAACCGCAAGTACTACCTGGACCTGAAGGAGAACCAGCGCGGCCGCTTCCTCCGCATCCGCCAGACCGTCAACCGCGGCCCCGGCGGCCCGGGGGGGTTCCCGGGCGGGCCCCCCGGGCTGCAGAGCGGGCAGACCATCGCGCTGCCGGCGCAGGGCCTCATCGAGTTCCGCGACGCGCTCGCCAAGCTCATCGACGACTACGGAGGGGAGGAGGACGAACTGGGCGGCCCCGGCGGCGGCGGCCCCGGCGGGGGGGGGCTCTACGGGGAGCTGCCCGAGGGCACGTCCATCACGGTGGACTCGAAGCGCTTCTTCTTCGACGTGGGCTGCAACAAGTACGGGGTGTTCCTGCGGGTGAGCGAGGTGAAGCCGTCCTACCGCAACGCCATCAC
>JANRGW010054497.1:0-10126 GCA_024733675.1 Psilopsiagon aymara | reverse complement strand
ATACCTTAGTTACTAAACTGTTCTTATCTCAACCTGTGGGAGTTGCATTCTTTCAATTCTCCTTCTCATCCCTCCAGCAGCAGAGGCAAGTAAAAGGGGGAAGTGAGTGAACAAACTGCGTGGCTGATTTATGGCTTAAACCACGACAATGGTTTGTGAGAATAGCACCTCAGAGCTGTGTCATTCCAACTAAATAATGACAGGTGGAAAAATCTACCATAGGTGGTTTGCGATTGTACTCTCCCTCAGATTGGGATCTGGGATGAAAAATGTAAGAAGCTTCATGTTACAGGAAATGGTGTAACATACATGGTGAGATGCAAAGTTTTTGCAGGAATGGTCTTATATAAAGAAAAAAAAATCCTATTTACTGAAAGAGATCTGTCTTTCAAGCAACAGATACATATTACTAGGGTATGCAAGAAGTATCATGGAGGCAGAGGTAGTAGGTGCCTGACAGTGCTGGAAGCCAGCATAGTCCTGTCTTCTCCCTCTAGCTTACTAAGACATTTCCAGTCAGTTGTCTTATTGATACAATCTCTGTTGTTTGCAGCTGAGTAACTACATTTTCAGGGGTTTGCAGTGCCAAAAAAAACACTCAAAAAATGGAGGACAAATATTTTGGGTCAGCCTCAAAAACTTGAATTTCTTAATGAAATAAAAAGGGGAGAAAATAATTTTGTGGGCACCAAAAAATTAATCACAAATGACCCTTTTATTTTAGCTTTTACAGATAATATTTTCAAATTATATCAAGTTCATAATTAGAAATGAAACATTTTTAGAAAAGACTATTTAAAGATATCGGCTTTCTTTCGTTTTTAATTGTTAACTGCCCATGAACACCCCCAGTGCTGTAATTGATAGATTTAAAAAAAAGTGAAACAGGATTTGTTCAAAAAGTAATATTTCAGCTCTGCTGCAACAAACGCAAGTCAAGATTGTCTCCCATTATGAGAATGTACAATACCAAGCACAGTTGTGTTTGTAACCAGTGCTAATTCTAGAATAATCATAACCAAGATTTTAAATATCTGAATTTTACCTAAACCTTCTAATTACATTGAGATTACTGAGATGCTACTATAGATTCTTATTCAACAGCTGCAGAGATAAAAATAACTTAAACCTACCCATCTTTTCATATTTTTCTACTTGACACAACAGCTGGTGCCAGATTCAGAAAGTACAGAAAATGCAAGATGAAGATTGGTTGGACTAAATGCCAGCACAGTATTTTGACCTCCTCCATGGGCTGGATTCTAATATGAAGAAAGACTTTTCAAACAGTGCAACTCAAAGAAGGTAGCTTGAATAAGCTGAAATTTCACAGCTCACTCTCCAAAATAACTATTTTATATCAGATATGAGTTCAACCAAAAAAACAAGATCTCACACGATAGACATTAAAAAGCAGGGGAAAACATGCAGCCTTTTAACCTCATGCTGATGATCTTTACACAGAGGATAACCATTAACCAGTGTTTCCTTTTGATTTTCCAGGGGTTCTGCCCTCAGAGTACTAAGCCATTTTTGCCTGCTATCCTGGATTTGTATTCATGTTTCTTCCAGCTCCTGTATGTTTTGGGATTGAAGACCTTCTTTAACAAGTATAATTTGATGGGAAAAGCAGCTGTACAATGGCAAAGCTTTCATGCAGCTTATGTTCCATTTTTTCCCTGTACTGCTCACAGGACTGATTTTCTCCTCAGATTTCTTTGCAACAAATGCAAGCTTTTCATAGCTGGCATGATAATCCAAAAATATCATTCTCATAATTAAGAAGCATACGTGTGTTGCATGCTAACCACCATAGTTAGCTTGCTGGACTAAGTATAGGACTTCAGTGTGAGCAGGAGAAACCACCTGTCTTCATTCATGCCCTTTTGGAGCAAAATAAAAAAGTCCCTCTGCCTCTAAATTTAATGTTATTCTTCTACCGAATGACGTTAAGGTCTACTGTGGGTTCTGCTCAGTATTAGACAAAACGATATGTAAACTGGCTCATGTTCAAAGTCAGTACATTTCAGCATATGCAAGGCCAAGTTATAAAACAATATATATATATAAGCAGCATTCTGTCCAAGAAGCTACAGCTGTCAGATTAAGAGAGGACTAAGAGTATAAACAAGAAACTCCTTGTTTCATGTAGTCAATATCCTGTAATATTCCCAGTAGACTACAACTGGAGCTTCTCTAACTCCTAAAACCCAAGAATCTTATCCCAGAAGGCAAGCAGGTTAAGGGTACTTAAGCGACTAATTTCATGGAATCATAGAATCACAGATTGGTTCGGGATGGAAAAGACCTGAAGATCATCTCGTCCCAGCCCCCCGCCACTGCCAGGAGCACCTTCCACTAGACCAGATTGCTCCAAGACCTGTCCAACCTGGCCTTGAACACTGACAGGGATGAGACAGCCACAGCTTCTCTGGGCAACCCGTGCCTCATCACCCCCCCAGGGAAGAACTTCTTCCTCAGGTCTAATCTAAATCTCCCCACTATCAGTTTAAAGTCTCTCCCCCTTTTCCTGTCTCTGCTTGGTCTAATAACAAGGCCCTCTCCGGCTTTCCTGTAGGCCCCCTTTAGGTATTTCAAAGGGAATTATGTTTCTTGCAGACCTTTAGTTACACTAGCCTAGACATGTATCTTTATATTTTGAGTCAAACCAGCTGACTTCTGAAAGAGCCCTGTTACAATCCCAAGACACATCTGCTCCCCCTAAAGATGGAGTCTTTTGCTTGGAATGCATCTCACCTAAGGTTATATATCCCCATTAAGGGTACCTTCTGCAGGAGTTATCCTGCTTTCCTCTACAGTTCATGGAGGGAAATAGGCATTTTGAAGGACTGTTCATCTGTCCAGATTTAGACAGCTACTTTAGAGAGAAACAGATCATTCACTGCACTCCACAGAGTGTACTCACTAGTCCGCTCTTGTTCAGAAAGTGAGATGAAGTTTGTCAGCTCAGTGGCTGACATCAGATGAATGTAACACTCTGTGGCTTAAGTAGTTATTATTGCCAATGTGTATCTCAAAGATTCCCATCCTTTCACCATCCATCCTGGTTTACTTGTCTGGATGCATGCTTTACCAGGGCTAGCCTCAAGGTTTTTAGCCTTTCTGGCAGCTAAAGCAACAGTTCTCTTCTGTCATTCAAATTCTCTAACCCAGCAGCTCCCAAGCTTTTCTCACCTCTTCTCTTCCATAATCATACTATTTCCATTTTCACTTTCAAGCTGGGCATTCTACTTAGGTCCCTGCTTACAATAAAATAAAATATATGCTATTTTGGAGTAGGATTACAATAATCCTGCCCATCTGATAAATATCTTCATCTGAGCCCTGAGCTTCCTCTTCCAGGGTATTCCTTTTTATAATCAGCTCCCCTATTAAAGCACACTGATATTGTCCCTGCAATTATTCGCCAATTTTTTTTTGGAGGGGAATAAATTTCCATTCAAGATGAGAACATACTGAAGCTAATAAATCAAGCGGCTCTCTGCCACAGCTTACTAGTATCCTAGTTCTCTTTGTTGCTATATATGTTTCTCAAATGGTTATTAAGTAGACTTCTTTCCCTTCCAACTAGTTAAGAATGGGAATTCCTTCTTCTGGTAGTGCTTCCTTACATCCCGTGGACCTCAATTTGTAGAGTCATCTCTCTGTAAAGATGTCACTTCCTGGCATGTATTGTTCTCCTTCCCAGAGGGTAGCTGGCACAGACTTCAAACGCCATCTCTAACTGCATTTTGCAACAAGTGAGCCCTCACCACTGATATTTTAATATGCGTCTGCAAATATTTCATTCAGATCATCCTCACCATTAACTCCTACCTTGTGTTGCCCTTTAGAGAGCACTAAAAGCTTTGCAGAAGAGAGAGGACTATCAGTATTGCTCTGCTCACGGGAAAACCTCAGCTGCCAGTTCAGCCAAGCTCTAACCTGAGGTTGAAGCAGTTACTAGACAGCCTGCCTGCTCTGTCACTCTGCTGGGGATTATCTTCACACCAGAGCTGATGAAAAGGAGTATATGAGCTCTCATAAATCACTATGGGGTGAAGTTTAGAAGCTGAGCTATCATAAATCACTTCAGGTTGAAGTTCAGGAGCTGGGCTTAAGCCCTTTCCAATACCTTTGGCATGTGCACATGGACAGTTCTGCTGTGTAGTCTGTAAGTGCCACCAAGGCAGCAGGGACAGACCTGGAGTAGTCAAGAGAGATTAAAGGGCTGCTGCTTGCCCTTTGCACACCATCCTGGAAAGCCTGATGGACCAAAGCCACATTCAGCAGCTGTTACATCCATCCCACAAATATTGCACTGATCCTATCCTGTATCTACCCTGCAACTATATTCACTATTCACAGAACCTTGCTATATAAATACAGCGCTGCACTATCTGCCCTTCAAAACATGCAATGTTGTGGGCACTGATGAAAACTTTGCAGGTCATTCAAAGGGAAATGACTCAGGTTCCTTATGTTAATCCTAACTTGTAAACTGTTTAGACTACATCTCCTATTCACTTCTTATTCAAAACTGTCATCAGGACAAACCCTTCATGCCAGATAAGGTGTGACATTACTAGAGTGTGACTCATCGAGCATATTTCAGGATTAATGAAACCACAGCCTAAGGGGTCTTTAGGGAAACCAATTCCAGAGCCATGTGGAATGAATCTCGTCTTGATGCTGACTGTTCCCAAATTTTATCTTCTTTGTGTCACCACTGTCATTTCACCAGCCTTCCATTCTCACTCTGAAGAGCACAGAAATGCCTGTTTACATCTTGATAGTGTGTGCACCTGTGCAAAAGCTATGCAGAGGAGTCAACACCCCCCCACACCTGATGGTTTGGGAGCTCATAACACCTTTAATCACATTTTAACTTTTTTTTTTTCAAAACAGTTAAAAATCTCAGTCCTAGGGAGACTGTAATCAATGCACGTCCAAGGGAGATCACAGGCAGGTAACAATACACAGAACATGGAAGAGAGAGATTTATCACTGCAAGAGCAGCTGTGGACATGGAAATGACTTTCTGACTTCTTACAACCACTGTGCAGGAAAAGAGCCCAAAGAGGCATTTAAATAAAAATACCAATAAAGATGAACATTTTGGACATTCCCTTTGGTTAAATTCAGTCCAAAGCTTCTCACTGGAACCATTGATGTTGACTGCCAATTAAAACCGTCCAAATGGATACATTTAATTTACTTTTTTGTCATGTTGCAGTGCTAAATGAGATCTGAGGCAGACAACGTTAGGGAGGATTACTCATGTATCTAGAAGCAAACACATTCCCTAAAAAGGAATAAGAAATCTGTTTGTGGCTACCTTTTAGAAAATTCCTTAGGAGGTTATTCAAGGGATAATAAGAGACCAGAACACTATTGCAAATAATCAGAATGTGTTGTTCGCATTTTTTATCTGAGTCAGAGCGTATGAGGAATGACCCAAACAAAGCTAGCTAGATGTACCTTAAAGAAAGGGCCTGAAGGAATCCTGTATTTTTAATCTCCTTCCTCAGAGTTTGACCCATCAATAATTCTACTTCAGAGCTTTAATACAGTCATTGAATTCACCTGATTTAAACTGATATCCTCAAATGATGAAGCAATTGCTGAATTCTCAAGGAATCAGACATCAGTGCTGAGGATCAATTTTGTGCACTCTTCTTCTCTTGCCACTCAACAGGTGAATCCATGAATGCAAACAAGAATTTAATGAGATTGTAGAGCATCATTTTGAAAGCATATTGAGTCCACAGGCATAAACAATCTCTCTTAATGAAATTTCATGTTTCAGTTTGTATTTACTTTAGCATAATAAATCAATAGTGCATCCTGTGACAGCTGTAGGATTGCTCCCTATACACCTAAGATAAATCAAAAATGTCAAGACAAGTGCTTAGGGTGTACAATCACATAAACAAGCCTAGACGGAACCTCAAGAAGTTATTTAACCTATTCCATCTCCATGCTAGCCAAGTCCAGGCCTGCAAAATATTTCTTTAACCTGTGCAAATGTCATCATTCCACACTCTAAGGGTACTGAACAGGACTAATGTGGCTCAATATAACCACACAACCAATACAAACTGATTGGGAATATAGCCGCAATATCTCCCTCTTTTTTTTAGCCCCACTCTCTGTAGAAGGTGTGTCAACATGGGGGAGTACACAGCTCTGCCGGAAAATCCCATGGGTCAGTACAGGCTGGAAACCCTGTGGCTGGTCGCGGCTCTCCTGAAGGGGGCTGGTCTGTTACACTGCGTCCCTCAGCCCAATTGAATGAGAGGTGTGCTTTGGGCCCCTGGCAAATTTGGCAGCCCTTTTCTCAGTCCCTTTTAGTTTCTTCACAGCCTCCTCAAGCTAGAAGGGGTAGGGGAGAGCAGAACTGCCTACAGAGATTCAGGATTGATCTCACCAGGACCTACCACAGGAAGAACAGCAGCTTGATTTGATCTGCAGACCATGCTGACCCTCATGAATGTTGTTATGGGCTTTGCCTTTATCTCAGATGGAGCACACCATTAGTTTATATATAGCCTGATGTCCACCCTAACACCCAGGCACTGTGAGCAGGGTAGCTTGTCAAATATAGACAGGGATGCACCAACCTCAGAGTTAACTGAAGCACACACATAGGAGTAATCAGGCTGGACTGAGTATTATATCTCTTTCCATATCCAAAAAGGCAGCTTGGATAGGTGATTAGAGCTAGGCACTAGGATTAAGATGCATCGTCCTTTGCAAACTACTTGGATTATTTCAGACACATCTGTAAAGGCTGTAATGAGATCATCCGTTACAGGTGCTCAATATCTTAACTACAAATCCCATGGCCTTTTTGTTCAAGACAGAAAACCAGATGACTCAAAATTTAGGATTCCTATTTCTATTTAACTGTATAGTCAATGAACAGTTAGACATGGTATCTCAACTAATATATATCAGGACACGTGAGTGTACTCCTTACCTTTTCCATGGCTTTTCTTAATTCATGTAGTTATTTCCTGCTCTGAAAAGCATCATATACTCCGCTTCATTCACACTGTAATATGCTATGTAAAGTAGCAGGGAAGAACAGCAGTTTCAAAGTCAGATCTGTCTCAAGCACCACCTAATACTAGGTATTTCAGAAGAAGCTGCCAGTAAAAGAACAAATCCTTCTACATTTTGATGATTTGAACCCTGTCATTGGTACTAGTTTGTACTCCAAAGCATGACTTATGGTTTCTACTTAACATTGCTACAGACATATCCTATTATCCGCTGATTTTCAGTGGAACACAGTATCCATAAATGGCACTTAAAAATGTATGCTCCCCCTCCTAGACTTGTGTTTAGCTTTAACTTTATCTGGTGGCAATTAATTCCTGGGGTTATTTGTTGTCTCTGTAATTAAATAAGCTTCTTTATACTAATTTTAAATTAATTGCCTTTCACTTTCATCAGTCTTCTCACTTTAGCATCAGAATGTGCCCATGTACTGGGTTTCCATGGCAAGGTTTTGGTAGCAGGGGACTGCAGGGATGGTTTCTCTGAGAAACAGCAGAAGCTTCTCCTATGTCCAACAGAGCCAATGCCAACCAGCTCCAAGAGGGACCAGCTGCTGGCCAAGGCTGGGCCCATCAGTGACAGTGGTAGTGCCTCTGGGATAACATATTTGAGAAGATGAAAAGGTTATTGTGTAGGAGCAATTGCACCCAGAGAGAGCAGTGAGAATATGTGGGAGGAACAGCACTGTAGACACTCAGGTCAGTGCAGAAGAGGACAGGAGGTGCTCCAGGCAGAGGAGCAGAGATTCCCCTGCAGCCTGTGGTAAGACCATGATGAGGCAGGCTGTGACCCTGCAGCCCATGGAGGTTCATGGTGGAGCAGATAACCACCTGCAGCCCAGGGGTGACACCATGCTGGAGCAGAGGGATGCCCAAAGGAGGTTGTGACCCCATGGAAAGCCCAGAAAGGAAAGCAGAGGATTCTCCATCTCTTGACAATTTCAAGCACAAATTACCTTCCTAGGGGCTATGCCTCAGCCAGACTGTTTAGTGACTTTACTGTAAGAAGTCCACAGTCCCAGTAACTTATACATCCTGGACTCGAATCTGTCATAAAGAAGAATGGATTACCCTTTGCAGGGAATCATCCATTTCCATTGACTGTAAAAGGAGCAGAGAGAAACCAGTAGGTTATCTATCTCCAGCTTCACTATTTAAATAATGGTGAGGTGAATCCCATCCCACATACTGTATAAAACATCAGAGTGGATGAGCTAATAGTCCCATCTGAAAATCCCCAAAATACTAGCTGATTCAAGGGACTAATTTCACAAACACTCAGAAAACCTAACCAATTTCTGCAAGAAACTGAAGCCCGTCAAGATTTTTAAAAGCATATGCAGAGTTAAATACTATGATTTAAAAATACTGAAGAGTTTTGGGGAAAGAATCAAAATTCTCCACTTCAGAGATAAAGCAATAAAGAAACAGAGATTAGGAAAAACTACCCATGTAGCTAAATTATTCCATAGCTGACTGCTTCATGACCCTTTCTACCTGCAACCAAACCAGACCCATCCCATTTTGTGATGTAATCATAAAACACACTTTTCAAGTGTCCTTTGTTTGACCCATTCACCTTGTCCCAGAATGTCATGGGTTTGTGCTGCAGTAACACTGCTCTGCTCCACTGAAGGATCCCATGCATCAGGCACTAAAATCAGCTGATCACCCAACTGCTCCCTGCATTTGAGGTCCCAGTGGAAGGAGACCATGGTGATTTGCTGCATTGCAAAAAATGTGACATCAAAAATCTCATTCCCAGTAACAGTCTACTACATTTGTTTATTCAGACTGTCTGACTTGAGACCATGGCTGTCACATGGCTCTATAAAGGAAGTGTACACCCATAACATGAGCAGTTGGCTATCTGGATGATACAGCCTAGTGTATATTTTCCATCAATTTCCAGTAACTTTGAAAGGTCTACTCCACGCTTGTCACTGTCAAAGACAGCCTCTGGGACCACGTAAACTATGATTTGATCTAGTACAGTAACATCTTACTTAAATTTTACTTAGGCAGCTATAATTGAAATGAGCACTTCTTCACAAGGCAAATTTCCATGTTGGATATTTTTTTAATTCCAGCATCAGAAGAGTATATTCAATACAAAGACTACTAAATTAGTCTGAAAAATGAATCTAGGGACACAATCTTACATATCTCCTCCCAAATGAGCATGTAATTAAGCATTCTTTTTGCATTTGAGTAATTTCAGTCAGCTTCAAGCCTTTGGGCTATATTCTGAAGTGGAAGATTGATTTTATAGACATTTTGATGAAAAAATGGCTATATTTTTTAAATTGATTCCATTTCTGTACTACATCTGAGTGAGATTCATCCCCCTTATGATTCCAATGACTTCACTGAAGATTAACATGAATTAAATATGACTGTTGGTGCCTCATAAATTTCCAGATACCCATATGGTAAATGGTTCTGCACAGTTACAGGACCTGTGGCTTTGGCTATCTACAGCTGAAGATATTACAGCATGCCAGATCACTATTAGAGTATATTGTCACTGACATACTATTACAGTGCTGACTTTGCAGATGGTCTCCTTGGCTAACAACTATGAGATAGCTATCAAAGCTGCTTTGAAATGGCAAAAAAACACCTCAACCCTGAACAGAGATATCTAAAATGGCAGAAAAAGCAAGATACGGTATAAGATGAAAATTAGTCACATCACTGCAGTAATATGCCCAAGTTAAGCAGCCAATTACTTAAACCTGTGGTTCAACCCCATCTGGCAACTAAATACTACACAACCACTCACTCATTTACCCACCCCCTCTAAGTGGGATTGGGAGGAGAACCAGAAAAAGCTAAAACCTCTGTGTTGAAGTTAGAACAGTTTAATAATTAAAATAAGGTATAATAACAGCATAAGAGCAGCCCTGCGGAGAAGGACTTGGGGGTGTTCGTCGATGGAAAAATGAACATGAGTCGTCAGTATGTGCTCACAGCCCAGAAAGACAACTGTATCCTGGGCTGCATCAAAAGGAGCATGACCAGCAGGTCGAGGGAGGTGATCCTGCCCCTCTACTCTGCTC
>JANRGW010054492.1:2291-19093 GCA_024733675.1 Psilopsiagon aymara | reverse complement strand
TATGGAATACCTCTTTGGTCAGTTTGGGTCAGGTGTCCTGTCTCTGCTTCCTCCCGGCTTCCCCTCCTCCCTGGCAGCGAATGAGGCTCAGAAAGTCCTTGGTCAGAGTAAACATTACTGAGCAGTAACTGAAAACATTGGTGTTAGCACTGTTCCCAGGCCAAAAGTCAAAACCACAATGCTGCACCAGCTACTAAGGAGGAGAAAAATGATTGCTACTGCTGAACCCAGGACACACAGGAAAGCCATGCTTCCCAAAATATCCCTGTCCAGCAGCAAATGTTCCTGGGAACACTGAAACAGGGGGTGTTGGGGCCTCCTTGTCTTCTCTGACTGTTGTCTTCAAACCCATGGGGGACATGCAGCCAGTGCCAATGTTCTCAGAGGAGCTGATGCCATGTGCACGGGGATGCTGCAGACAGAGAAGGTGTGCAGCCCTGCTGCCGTGGTGAGAAGGGTGGAGGCAGATGGAGCTTTGCCTCCATTTTCTGCTTTTAACTGGGGCTGCAAGATAGGGGGTGGGAGAGATGAGGATGGCTGTCAGATGTGCTTGATTTCAGAGATCATTCCCAGTCCTTTAGGAAACCAGGACTCCCTTCACCCAAAGCAGCGAGCTGACATGTCCCCAGTGCAGATGGGGAGAATCCACGTTCCTGGATTTATCATGAATCTATCCCACCATTGTGGAGAGCAAAACATACCAAAGGCCTCCAAATAACGAGCAGTGTTTTCTCAGTCAGTATAGGGAAAACCCCTGTAGTCCACATAACCAAAGCAAACCCACTCTTTCGGTGATTCAGGACTCCCTCTTGTGTCCAAAGGAGCTACGGGTGGCTCTGGCGACTCAGGGTGACAAAGTCTTCTTTAGCAAACCAGAAAATCCTATGATTGCAGCTGTCAGGTTTCATCTCCTCTAAAAATCCCTTCGTCCTTTAATAGAAAGCATGTTGCATGAAACGCTTGCTGTCCCTATGTAACACCTAGACAAAGTGGTGTTAACCAGTGACCTAGGGCGGCACCAGCATGGAGTGAGGGTGCAGGTGAGCACAGAGCCATGACCCCATGCCACAGCCCCCAGGTTTTGCAGTCGTGGAAGAACAACTTGCTATAGAGCCTCTCAGGAACTGTGGTCCTGTGCGTGCCCACTGGCCTTGATTTACCCAGGCTTCAGCAGGGTTCTACCTCTTCTCAGCAAATGCTGCATTTAAGGAATTACTTTTGTGAAGCATGTTAGTCTTCAGAAGTGGAATATATTAGTACTTTGCTTGCCTTGAACATAGAAAAGGCAGGAAAAGCTGCAAACAGAAGTAGGTTTTTTGTTAGAGTTAAAGGCATCAGAGCCTGTTCTTAAGTGAGGGAACAGGCTGGGATGGGGAACCTGCTGTCTTCCAGTACTGAACCATCACTCAGACCCTCTTGAGTACCCCAATGAAGGTCTTCCCAGTGAAGTGCTGCCCCAAGACAAACCCAAGCCCCAGGGCTGCTTCTCCCCACCTTGGGATTCCCTGTGGCAGGTGCTGGCTCCAGGCAGAGGGTGAGGAATGGTCCCTGGCCCTGTCCTCCAACCACGGGTGGCAATGGATCTGAGTCAACCCCTGAATACAACCCCTGGGATGCATCAGAATATATCTAGGGTGATGCATGGTGGGAGCAGGACCTCTAACATTGCCTTCAAAGGAGTGCAACCGTGCTGCAGGAGCACCTGGGATGAGATCCAAGCCGGGATGTGGAAGAAGAGCCTTTGTCTGCTTAGAGATGGGAGATCTGGGCCACTGCCACCAGACACACTGCCACGGGAAATGTGGAAGTGCCCAATGCAAATAGACACTTACAAAACACAGGTATGCTTAGAGGGGAAGGATGAAGTCCATCTGGACATGGCGCATGCGAGGGGCATCATGCCAACCACTACATACCTGCTTGCTGCTTGGAATCAAAGCTTCCATCATCCCATGGCTCTCTGAAGCGGTTTGCTTACAAAGCAATTGGAAATTGGAGTTTTGTAGAGAAACGCAGAGCCTCTGTTGCGCAAATGCAGGGGGAAGCTGCTGTATTGGTATGGGGGTGTCCTGGGGTAACCATCCCTCCTGTTGCTTCTCTCTTCCCTGCACCAGACCCACAGCAGAGCTGGAGCATGGCTATCTATAGCCTAAGGAGGGCTGCCAGCACAAATGCCCTTAATACAGGTGCGTGGCCGGCTCAGCAGCATGCTGACTGTCACTGCAGTTAGGTACGGCACATTAGCTCGGGCTTTAGCTGCATGCTGACATCCTGTGAAACCTGTCAGTCAATCCAAGGCACACAGACAAGTGGAAGGCAGGGTCTACTGCACTTTTTCCCCAAAACCTCAGTTCAGGTTTTCCTTTCCAAGCAGCTGTAACCCATTGCAAAACAAGAAGTGGCATCCTTGAGGTCAAATATAGGGAAACAAAATGCAGAAGCACAGCTAAGTTGCAACTTTATTCGAAGTCAGGGTTTTTTGCAGGGCTCCTTGGGCAGTCTGTTATGGCTCCAAACAGCAGCAAAAGGCTTCAGCTCCCCCTTCCCTGTGCAGGGCACCTGGCTCCAAGCAGGGCTAGACCAACTGACCGTGAAGCCCTGTAATTTACTGCTACCTCAATCCTCCTTGGAGGACTTCTGTTGAATGAGCCCATTTGCTCCCTTCCCCAGCAGCACTGCTCCTGTTGATGCATTTTCCCTGGGAGCCAGGACAGGGCTGTCACCCCAGGAGGCACCTCAGTGCCTGCCAGCATTGACTGCTTTATGAAGAGGCGAAGAGGATAAATCAAGACCAACAGACATGCGAGTGATGCAAATTGTTCTTTAATTAAGGAGACGGGACATGCTGAGGGAGCTTAATTAAAGTTGCTCTCTGAAAGTACTTATTATCTTGTCAAGAGGCTGAGCTCAGAGGCAGCTCCTGCTGATGCTGGGACAGTGCTTAAAAATCCCTCTTGGGCTTCCTTTACTATGGGTGTTTTCTCCTCAAACACATCGTCCTTCAGCTGAGTCCTGACCAAAGGAAGGTGGTTTGCAGTCAAAATAAAATCAGAGTGCTTTTATCTACCTGCCTCCTGGTCCCGGTTGCATCTGCCAGATGCCAGCATTTCCTGCTGTAGCATTACTCCCTCTGCACCACAGCTCCTGTCTGCCCAGGAAACACTTTCAGTCCAGATGACTTTGAAACCCACACATGCACCCAAGGCATTTGGCACTTTTACTAGTATTATTAATGGCACTACACTGGGGCTAATTGCATCCCCTGAGGAAGGACAGAGTGTGATCACCTTTGGTTTGTGGGAAGGTGTTTTTTCACCCGAACCTCCAGTGACTGCCCCTCAAGGCAACTTGGGTTCACAGTGAAAAGTCTGAGGAGGATGTGCTTAGCATCCTTGAAGATTCTCCACTTCTGTTACAAGTTCTTGGCAAGATCTCTCCAGGGTACACAGATTTGAAACAGTGCACTGAGACAAGCAAAGTCCATAATGTCAGTGAAGTCACCCCAAAGAACACCCTGAGTTCACTCTGAAGCTCATCCAGTTCCAACTCTCTGCCACAGGCAGGAACACCTTCCACTACACCAGCTTGGTCCAAGCCCATTCAACCTGGCCTTGAACACTTCTCTCCCACCCAAAACGTCCTTGCAAGATAGGGGTGAAAGGAGTCACTCTATTTCCTGCCATGTTTGAAGGGGCCTTGGCTCCAGCACGCATCAACTATCCTTGCTGCACCCTGTGAGGAGGCGGCTGCTGCGGCCTTGTGCCATTTGGGGTCCCACTTAGGGCTGGGGCCCATCGCTGTGGCAGGGACCAGCCATGGCCCCATGGATCCTCCAGCAGGGAAGGGCAGGGCAGGGCAGGGCAGGGCCCTTTGCTCAGGTATGGGCTGGGTCACCCCAAACCCAGCTCCTCAGAACTGTTTTCGCATGGCACCAGGCAGAGAGGGACCGGCTTTGCCCTCCTTTAGTTCAATCATTCATGACAACACCATGTGGGGTCGTAGAGCAGCAGCAGATTTTGAGAAAGGGAAGGAAATAATCCAAATCTTTCTGACAGCCGGTTTTGCCACAAAACAAAGCAAGGTCAAGGGACCCGCACAGAAGACCCAGTTCTGGGGAATACAGTGGCGAGATGGACGTCATCAAATCCCCACAGAGGCGTTCAGCAAGAAAAAAGCAATGTCTGAAGGCCTAAACCTGAGCGCCCGTCACGGCCCTGAGCAGCACTGCCCACATCGAGCAGCACCGCAGCGCCACCCTAAACCCCGCCCCCTAGTAACTAGCTCCGCCCCCAGCAACAAACCCCGCCCCCTTCCGCCGCCGGCCTCTGCCAATAAAGAGGCAGCGGGCGGGGCGAGCCGCGCCCTGAGGGGGTGGCTGAGCCAAGATGGCGGCTGAAGGATCGGGCTCGGGGCTCGATGGTGGTGCGGACGGCGGTGGCGGCAGCGGCAGCCGGAGGGGAGCGGTGACGGCGTGAGCGCGGAGGAGGCCGGCCCACTGCGGTTCTCGCGGCGTCATGGAAGCGGCTGCAGGGGGCGAGGACGGCGAGGAGCCCCCGCGGGTGGCCCGTGTCCTGGGTTCCGAGCTGGTGGAGACCTACACGGTGCGGGGCTGGAGGGAGTCCCCGCGCGGGCGAGTGGCGAGGCCGTGTGGGACGTGCCGGGGAGGGGCTGTTGGTGGCAGCGAGGTGTGAGGTGTGGGGGAGCAGACCCGCCTTACCGCCGCCTCAGGCAGCCAGCGAGGTACCGGGGGAGCGGGCGAGGCCGGCCTTGATGCTGGCTGCCTAGTGCCGCCGGGTCCAGCCCGGCGCTGGGGAAGCCGGGCAGCAAGTCTCGGCTTTGTACCCGCTGTAAAGCCAGAGCGAGAGTTTGTGAGCGGCCTCTGCCCCTGTGGAGGGACCCGTGTTTTGGGACAGCGGCCGGAAGGCGCCGGGCTGCGGGTCTCGACCGGCGCAGATCGCCCTGAGCCCCTCGGAGCTTTGACCCTTCGCGAAAGCTCTGGTGTTGCAGCACGCAGGGCCTGTGTTTGCAGATGTCGTGGTCTTGCTCATATGTGCATATATATGCAGGTCTAAATATATGTGTGCATACGGTTATGACAGAATTGTCATGGAGTAAACATGGCTTTTAAAGCTGGACCAAATATAGTAGGAAATATTTTCTTCAGGTGAAAATACAGTAAAAATTCCTCCTGAAAAGATAATGTTATTTTCAGAGGAAATCAGATTATTTGGGTAGGTAGCTTTTTCTCATACTCTACAGAAAGAGGAAAGATTGTCAGCAGTGTGTGTGTTTTGGGGAACAAATTAAATGCTTGATGTGTAACTTGTTTTTCAACTGGTTGCATTCTACCAAGAGTTAATTGGTTTGTTTTTCAGGAAGGAGCTCATCATAAAGCAAACCTCAGTGTAATTGCAGACAGAAAACATCTTGAGCACACCACCCTTTAGTTATATAACTAAAAATGCTTTCTTCTCCTTGTAGTGTGATTTGAGTAATTATGTAGAATGCATGTAATGACACCAGGTTTCTTTCTGCTGTAGGAACCTAAAAGAAAAGGGAGTGAAGATTTAGAAAGGCAGTATTTGTAAAGTTGCATGATACCTGCAAGTAATACTTCAGGTTACTGACTCTGGAAAGGTGCTTGCAGAAAACAGAGCTGCAGGAGAGTGATTTCTGAGTTTTTTGTAGGACAGAGCATGTGCACAGCTGTAGTACATGAAGGGTTTAATGCCTTTCCATTTAATGACCCTTGAAACATCACTGTGTGGGAATTACTGTCAGGTGATGAGTAGCCATGTTTATGGACAAGAATGTAATGAGCATGGTGGCTGGAAACTTTAATTTCAGGTGTTAACCAAGACTCAGCAGTGTTCATGTTGGTGTTGAGAATTTTGCAAAACCAGTGAGTGAGAAATTCAGGTGAATTTAGTTGATAGCAGTAAGATGTTATCAGCCCCCTTATGCCACAGGTGGTTATGGACACAGGAGGTAAAATGTGCTGCTTCAGCGTGCAGACTAGTATTGTGGTTCAGCCAACCTTTATGTGGCTGCCACCATTAATGTGCTAGATTGAGCTGTAGTTCAGGTATATAACTGTGGCTGCAGGTAGTGTTCAGCACATCAGCTGATAGTTGGGAATAACATTTTAAGCTGCTGAAGCTAAGCCCAAGGAAGCTTATTTCTTCAGAGTCAGATTTCTTCTTTTTTAATGGTTAGGGTTCTGAAGAAGCCATGTTATTTTAATGCCATTTTTTCTTGGGAGCTTTAAAAGTAGGGTGTTTGAAAGACAGCATTTATCAGTATTTGGTCCTACTTTGATTCTCTTGCTGCATTTTGGGAGGAGTTGTGGCATTAAGCTTACCTGTGTGTAAGCCTTCTAAAGCTCTTGGCAGGACTTCAAGCCTGCAGCCGGTGTGTATGAGATTGACCCAAGCCATTGGAAATATATGAATAAATCTTTAAATGAAAGCAGAATTTGTATAAAATTATTCACAAGGTGAAATGTTTTACAAAAATTAGCGTTGGTGTTTCAAAATTAGATTAGTGACACTTAAGAATGTGATAAAGACCTGTATTAGAGCAGAAGTGAAGAAATTAGATGATGTAAAAGTCAGGAAATAAGCTGTGGCAAGCTACATATTTGTCTGTTAAACATGTAGTCAAGGTAGCAGTGGTCCTTGGTTTTGAGTTACTTTTCCTCTTGGCATGTGTACTTCCCACTGTACTCTGTATTTGAGAACTCAATCTCAATAGAATTCAGATTTATTTCAATGACATCCATTTTACAGTTGTGAGATTAAATCCTGTAAAATATATCAGGGAGGCCCACAGTTCTGTCTCATTTTGAAGATGCTTTAAAAAATGTGATTCTTGTTTGAGTTATTAGTGTGAAAGATAAGGTATGAATAAATCCAGCAGGGAAAAATGCTGCCCTTACTGGTGCTTTTTTCTGTTGGGCTAGAAAACTGTGAGCATTTTTACTAGGTATTTCTCCTGCATGTCAGCTAGATGCTGACTGAAAACTGACTGGTTGCAGAAAGCCTCAAGGCTGCCAGTGCTTCCTTTGTTTACTACTATGCGTTTGTTTGGCCTAGAATTGCCTTCCTGCTTTTCCTGTATTTTGCAACTGTTTTTAGTGTAATTACTAGCTTTGTTATATGAGGAAAATACTGTGGCTTCCTTTAATGTGTGTAAAGTGTCTGACTACCTTATGAAGCAGAGAAAAGATGTATTTGCATCAGTGCTCTGGAATTTGGGACCTACTGGCTGCAGTCACACTTGTGTCCCAGACTTTCTGTGGGCAGCACTGTCTGTCATCTGTTAAGTGTCCTTTTCTTTATAGTACTGAAGCATGTGAGGTGGATGAGGGATGCTGTAAATTTCAAGATTTCCATGGAAAGTGAAATGGACAAGTTTTTGTAATGTGTGCATCTTAAAAAAAATTTAGTCAGTATTTCCCCTTTAAATACTAGGGAAATGAAAGCACAGTGTTTGGTGGTGTGACTGCTGCAAGGTTTGTAGAAAATACACAGCACTGCAGCTACACTAAACACTTTACAAAGTAGAACTTAGCCAAAACAACCGATTAATTGAAAAAATTACAAAATTTGTTACACAGAAAGGCTTGATAGGAACATGGGGAGGAGAAAAGCGGTGAATGTAAATACTTTTGTATTAGCTTAATAGAAATGAAGTTTATGTCATAAATATGGGTGGAGGCTTCACATGGTATATTTGTCTGGGAGATAGTGAAGTGTGAGAGAATTTCATCATCCATCTACTTATGCCTTCTAGCAGTTGGCTTGACAGGTAGGCAGTCCTTGAAGAAGCTTAACCTAAACTGGCAGCCTTGTCGTAGTAGTGCATTTGAAATTAATTGAAGATGAATTTAGATATCTGTCTTTTCTAGAAACTTAGGAGGACTTTTGCTTTAAAAAGTCTTTGGAGCACATAAGCATATTGCCTTTGTATTTGTTCTTCAGGGTAATGGCAGCTTGTGGATTGATGTGAAATCAGTTGCTGTCATTCTGCATAACTGATGCTGTTTGAGTGGTGAATATGTGCTGCCAGCTCTGGCTGTGTTCTACATGGGGAATGCTATGGCTTTTTAAAGACTTAATTGGAGGAATTGTGTCAGTGCATGGAAATGCTCCCTTTAACAGATAGTTTCTTGACTAGACTATCTGTTTGGCTCAGTGCTATGTTTCTAGAAGTGGTCAGTGCTTGCCATTTCAGCAAAAGGAGGTTTTATGCATTGTGTACTCAGTCTGTACTCATTTAGCTATACTGCTTGATCTGCCATAATTTAGCATAGTCAGCTTTTAAAAATAACTTAGTCTTTTTATTGTGCCTTCTAAGTGTAGTAATACTTAAGTTCTGACTTTAATCTTCTGGTTTCTTTGAGTATCTCCTTGTTTTCCTAACTTTTGGATGCTCAGGTTATTCCTGTTCTAGTTTGTCACTTGCATGGTGAATAATCCTGATCTGCTGTTTCCCAAAGCAGCATTATGGGAATGCAGACAGAGGCCCTACTTAATTGAGTCTGTAATTCTGTAGGTATTCATCTGTGTTTCCAGTGCTCATCCGAGCACTGATGTGTCACTTGCTGTGGGCACTAGTCAGACATCTTGGTTCACTTCTCAGTAGAACTTGATTTTTGTTGAGGAAGCCAGTGTCAGATGCTCATAAAAATGTAATTGGTATGAGAGAGTTCATGTTTTAAAATGCAGGTGGTATTCTATTTAATGTTTGGTAGTGTGCTGCTGTGTAGTAACAGGACAGAGAAAATAGGACAGTGAAAACTGGCCTCTTCAGTAGCAAATTGAGACTGTTGATGCTTTTTTTCTTCAAGTGTGTTTAGCACCTAGATGCACAGCATTCTCATAGCAGCTCTGAGTCAGGTCTGTGTGATCTGTGGTGGTAAGCAAGTTCTCAACTACTAAATGCTTTCAGGATTTGATTATGAATTGGTGTTTCCCCAAAGTAATATAGGTGGATGGGATAACAGTTCAGTTTGTTCTTTTCAGGCACTTGTAGAACTGGTTTTGCTGAGCATTGTTTGTTTTCTACTTTGTGTTATATTTTGTACCTTTTAAATTTCTTTGGAATAGCTTGCTTCTGGCATATCCAAAGGTACTTTGTGAGCTTCCTGCAGAACTGGTACTGTTCAATCTGGAAAGTCAAGTGCAATGAAAATCTTGTATTGTTTGGTATATGCTTGTCTAAAAATACTTAGCTTTTGTAAAGACATGTTGGGTTGCTATAGATAATGGTAGTGTTTCTTTGGGCATAGTTATAATTCCCAGAAAGCTGTCTTGTGTGTTTTACCCTAAAAGAAATAAAATAATCCATCCAGCCAGAGGATTTGACTATTTCAGAAGGGTGCACTAAGGGAAGCAGGTTTCTGCTTAACTACAAAGTGACAACAGGATGCTTGCCAAGTTACTCCGCCCATTGTGGAACTTGTAAATTGAAGGAGGGATGCTGCTGTTGCAGGCTTGTTGTGGATAGCCTTTAATACCAACTTAAGCAGCAGGAATCTTCAAAACAGGAAGTAGCTGAGAGGTCTTGGTTATTAACCTCTGGGCTGCAAAAATGAAAGCAGTTGCTTTACACTGGTGTCTGTATGGTAGTGGTTGGTAGGGCACTCTTGTGAATGAGATGAAGCATCTGACATTAGCAAAGTCACCTTAGAATCTGAATTAGATTTTAGTTAACTGCGATACTGCAGATACTTTCAGAATGTAGAATCACCATATAGTGCTACAATAACCAGCATGCCTCACAGTGAGTTTCTCTTTAAGACAAGTTGCTTTGCTGTTCCTTTACTTAAATTTCTTCCTTTCAGGTATACATTATTCAGGTCAGTGTTGGCAGTCATCAGTGGACAGTCAAACATCGTTACAGTGACTTCCATGACCTGCATGAAAAGGTAAGGATATTAAAACTGTGCCCTTGGTGCTGTACAGTTTGTGTGGTTCTGTTGTACGGGACAAATTCTTTCCTAAATAAAGAGTGAGAATATCTGCCAGATACCATCTGAACTGCAGACTAAATCCTTTTTTGTATAAACAATATTATTTCAGCTTGTTACACTCCCCTCTACAACTGGGGAAGGGTGGCCTTGGGCAGAACCTTCTCTCAGAGTGGAGTGCAGGCTAGTGTCATTAAACTTCCCGAGAGATGTTTATGATCAGCTGATCTGGTAACCAACTGCTTGATTGGTGCAGAACCTCTTCTCTGGATATGGTGGATGGTAAAACTGTTACTAGTGTGATGGGGTAGTTGCTAACCAGTACTGATTTAATAAAGAAGCGGGTGAAAATGAGGGAAAGCCGAATTTACTGAAGTAATTTTATTTTTGGGTCTTACCAGCATCAGGCAACATGCTGTTAATGTGTTCTGTTGCATCTTTTGTACAAGTTTAAGTAGTGAGTTGGGTTGTAACTCTGGTCTTTGTCTTTCAGCTTGTTTCAGAAAAGAAAATAGATAAAAATCTGTTACCTCCTAAGAAGATTATTGGAAAAAATTCCAAAAGTCTGGTGGAGAAAAGACAAAAGGAATTAGAGGTCTACCTGCAAACTCTGCTAGTCAAGTTCCCTGTTACTGCTCCAAAAGTTTTGTCACACTTCCTACACTTTGATTTATATGTGAGTTATGTTTTTAGCATATGAATGGAAGCCTGTGTATCTTTCTCTGGCTCTGTGACTTGGAGAGAATTATGTGGAATCTTTGCAAAGTAACTGAAACTACTCTTTTTCACCATTTTGCACAATGTAATAAACAAAGCAAATTTAAAGATTCCTGACACCACTTTATTGTAGCAGATACTGTGCTGGGAAGTAATATGGGTAGGGACTTCAAGGGAGACAAACAAATGCTGGCAGGATAGTTGGAAGCTGTGGGTAAATGTGAAGCTAAATTGGTTATTAGGCTGAAGTCAATAGCACTGTCTCTCTGAAGGAACATTGTATAATTTATCCACATCCCCCTATGTAGTGGTTAATGGTTAGAGCTGTGGTTCACACTAAAACAGTTTTCAGTAGCCCAAATGAAGAAAAATGGTGCTTCTCAGTGAGAAGACCACTGATGGAGTGCCCTCTGGAGAATCAGCTCCAGCTAGCAGACAGGATGTCACAGTAAAGGATGCTTGAAGAAAGAAGCAGTGGCTTGCCTTCGTGTTCAGACTGCAATTTGTTCATTTATCTCCTGTGAATAGTTAGTTGTTTGGGTTTTTTTTCCAGTATAGTGTCATGTTGTTAGGGGAAGATTGAACTCTGTAAGGAGTAAAATGCATTGGAGAACTCCAGATGCGTGTGCTGAGATGGCCCTTCACAATTTGATATAAAGGCTTCAGGAATGAGTCACAGGTGGTCCATTGGGTGCACTAATGAAATGTTATCAACAAAGAAAAACCTGGTTTAGTTAAGTTACATGAACATAATTATCCTGGTGAGAAGTCAGAGTTTGAGTTGAATGACAATGGAAGGTTTACTTCATAGTGTTGCTATTGCACTTCAGATTTGAATGAGAAGCATTAGCTTGTCACAGTCAAACCCACTAAAATGGATCATAAGTTTTAAATGTATTAAAAATGTGCACAATAATGTAGGGAGAATTCTGTTCAGGTGGTACAAACTGCCTTATCACCCGGAAGTTGTGTGATTTTTCTGTTCTCTGGCTACTATCTCTTAAATGGTCTGTTTCATTAATGTTTCAGTGCTGTAACTTCTACAAAGCTTTTTAATGCAGGCAGAATTCTTCCTAGTCCCTCCCTTGGTTTTCAGTTAGACTGTTATTCTTCCTCTTGCTGTAAAGTTCATGATTTTTTCCTTTTCCAAAGAACTAATGTTATTTGTGAATGAATGCTTCCCCAATTCCATATGGTGCTTGCGTATTAAGAGCAAAGTTAATGCTCAATCTGTGATTTATTGCTTTAGAGCAGTCTGACTTGAGGTATAAACTCAACTGTTTTTTCTTGTAACTTTACTTTTAAATATTTTCCAAAAAGGTTAGTTATTCAGCAGAAAAGCTAAATACTTATCTCAGCACTTCTACTGGAAAATGACCTTCCTGTAGAACTTTGATCTTCTAAAAGATCTTTAATACCAGACAGTCCATGTGTGTGCTTGAGCCATTATTATAATCCGTGATACATGTAGGAAGGCTGCAGTATTGTTTGTCTATACTTGCTAATAGTCTTTCCAGTAGGAATTATTTAATTTTATTTTACAGGTAAATAGAATTAAATGCAGTAGGAATTCCTAACATAAATACATTAAAACCACTTTGAAGCCTTTAGATGTCACAGGGAAAAGCCTGGTGCAGTTTCGGTAAGAGAAGTGTTTTCATGTAACAGTAATATAGAACATTACTGTTATGTTGACATTTAATAGGGTATCTCCAGTGATGCAGGAATGGTTATTTTGTTGCACTCTCTTGTACTTTGTAATCTCAGAACATTTGGTTTGTTAACTTATAGATAGAAGCTTTAGCAAGAAAACAATTCAGTACCCACAAACTGCTGTTCAGAGACACCTGCAAACAATGGATCTCTGGGTGTGATGCATGTGTGTAGTTAGAGCTGTGACAGAGGTCTCTTGTAGGTCTGACAGAGGAATAGAGTTGCTTCTTTGCCTGCTGGTGGCTGAACAGTTGAAGTAATGATCTTGTTTCAATTGTAAATGTAGAAAAAAATTCTGCTGTGTCCAGATGACAAAAGGGGTACAGAATATAGTTTTCAGTTACGTCTGTGCGTGCCAGAAAAGTGTAATTGGCTTATTCAAATGAGGGTCAGAATTGTTGAATTTCAATTGGAATGCAGCTTCTAGCTTGTTGTTCTCAAAACCATGGTGTGGAGGCTTTGTTCATTCTCGGTGGGGTTTCAGTTATACTAAGAATGTGCTCTTTAAAATGCTTGCTTCATCAAATGTGGTGAACTGTCTGCTGCAGATGTACTGTGGATTTATTCCCTTTTAATGAATCATGAGGGATTTGTGAGCAAGGTAAACTCATCAAATATTAATTTTGTGATGATCCATAATATCTGTTTATCCTTTGCCGCTATCTTAAAATGAGATGCGTGTGTCTAGGTGTGGCTTCACTATCACACATGGTTTTAGTTTGTTCTTTCTGTGGTCCTTTAAGGGAACACTGTTGGAATTGCTCAGAACTATTTCTGGACTTCCACAGAGCATTTGCTTTTTGTGGAGGGATGTATGCCCAGATGGAAATGCTTGTACTGATCTTTGTGAATGTTCAGATTTAGAAAGAACAAATCCCAGCTTTGAGAGTTTTCAGATTTTTCTTTCCTTCTGGAGCTGTCAGTTCCGGGAATGGAGGCTGAGCTCCTGGGTGGATGCAGGAGGGTGGAGATGATGATGGATGGGGAAAAGGGACTCTTGAATTACTCTGTAGCAAGCAGAATAGTTAAAGTACAGAAAACTCCTTACTACTTATATATCTCTTCTTCCCTGTAGACCTGCTAATCTAAGGTTTTCTATGTGTTAGTAATATTCCAAGGCAAAGTTGAGCGCTTGATGCATTAGGCTAGACTTAATGCTGTAGTTGTAACAGTTTCTTCAAAGCAGCTTTCTTTCAAGTTGAGCTGAAAAATTAGAGCCCTAAATATGTCAGTCATACTTGATTTATTCTTTGCAGGAGATCAATGGGATCACTGCTGCATTGGCTGAAGAGCTCTTCCACAAAGGTAAAGAACTGGCAAGAATTGAACTGGGAATGTTCTCTATGTGCCTGCATTCACATATCTGTGATGTTTAATCTCCAGAAAATGAGAGACCTGAATCTTCCATATCAGACTATGAGACATTTTTCTTTCCCTTCTTTCCCTTCACCTTTTTCTTGCAGTTTGCATTTTGATTCAGGCTGCCTTTTGGGATAAGCTGTAACAGTAGTGCTACTACTTTTGGAAACAAGAAATTGGTAAATTGAGGTTTTGAAAAGGGTTTACTAGTCTATGTCTGTGAAGGATAAGGTGTGGTGCTTGTGATCAGGAGCTCTTGCTCAGCTTTCTGTCTTGGTATATTTTAGTGTAACCTGTAAGGGAGATTTTGTATCAGAGTCGTGATACAAGTGTGTGTTAGATGTGAGAGACCACTTTACATATCTAAAAAATGTTCTTCCAGAATTCAGGAAACATGGGACCACCTTAAGTCAGTTAATTAAAGCATGTGCTTTTCAGAGGCTGGCAGATGAAAATGAAATGCACTTACTGTAGCTTCAACAGGTCTAATTGGCCCATTGACAGCAGGAGGCATGTGAAATGATTAGCCCACACTAATGTTGTTTAAAAGGACATGCTAGATGCTACTGTATAATTCCTGTGTGATAGGTAAAGCATGCTTCAGCATACCTTTTCAGATTGTTCTGGCACAAAATTAATTTTAGGTGAAGCCATTTCAGAGAGTTCTCTCAGCAAATTTTGGAACATTTAAGGCAGCTTCTGAAGAAATTTCACCTAACTTTGTAGTGCCTTTAGTCTCGCTGATACCAGAATAAGTGATGCCTGACTGCTGTATGATAGTTTAGCCTTCCAGTAATGTGCAGTTGGACTCTTGGACTCCACTGAAGCCAAAAGGGAACTTTATTCCTCAACCAGAGTTGTCAGATGTTCTGTCATGAAAGCCAATGTTCTTGTCCGTGAAGTCAAATTGATGCCCCTAACAGGAAGTAGAGAAAGAGGGATATTAATTCCACATATGTGTGTGCTTTGACTGCTGTAGTCCACTTTGACTCTTGTGCCTTCAGAGAGGGTTTTGGGTGCTGTTTGCTACTGTTCCTAGAATGAAATGGGATTGTAAAAATACCAGATAATGTATTTCCTCGTCTAGGAATTTGCAGTGGTATTATTGTGGTGAAAATCCTCATACTCTCAAAGAAAACAATTTGCTTCAATTCTGCGTTTAGGCAGCATGGCGAATTATTTAAGGTTTGGGTTTTTTACATAGCATGTACTGGTTTTATAGAATAAATCCTAACTGCCATAGGACTTAGGGCTGTGTTGGAAAAAGCTTAGTAACTCTTACATTATATAAATAAACTCTGATTCCAGTCCTCTTTGAAATGGAGGGAAATGTGCCATTAGGTGCCTTAGGAGCTTCATGCTTGTATAATTTGTGCTCATTTGAACACCTAGGTTATGAGGACATTGTTCCCTCCATTGTGAGCTTAGAGGATGTGACTAATGTTCAAACGCTTAATTTCTGACATTAGGTATTCTGTGTAGTCTTTATTCTGTTGTAAACACTGCAGCATTGTGTTTGATATCATCATATTCTGTTTTTCAGGAGAGCAGTTGTTAATGGCTGGAGAAGTCTTCATCATCAGACCCTTGCAGCTATATGCTGTCACTCAACAGTTGCTCCAGGGGAAGCCTTCATGTGCTAATGGGGATGCCAAAACAGATCTAGGTCATATTCTAGATTTCACTTGTAGACTGAAGTATTTAAAGGTGAGCTATGCTTGCACAAATACTGGAGATCTTTTCTACCAGGCTGACTTGATTCTTAGCATACTTCTGGAGTCTAGTCTGAATGCACAACTTTATTGATAGTAAACACCTGCAAGCACTTAGAAGTCAGTGTTAAGTGTTTATTCTTCCAGCTTTCAATACAATGTAGTTCTGTAATAAGGATGTTGATTGTCTTGTGTAATATGGTCTCTTCAGCAGTGCTCTCTGTAGAGATGCAGCCACAAAATCTAACTGGGTGCTAGTTGGAGTAGGGAGATAGATAAATATTATTCTCTTCAACCCTGCATTCTTTGCAGACACTGTGGTTAGGCCTGTGTGTATGTATACATATGCGTATATGCATGTATATATAAATCCTGTCCCCTTTCTTGCCTTTGACTTTATCTAAAAGTTAAACCTCCCCCAAACTAATAAGCTCAGTTTCATAGATGAAGTGGCCCTGAATTTCTAGCTGAAATACCATTTCAGAATAAATATAAAGTGTTCTCAGAATAGATAATATTTTTCTGGAGTCAGTTTCATTTTTTTCTAACAAAGTGAATTGGAAAGATTTTTCCAGAGCAATTATTTTATCATTTCATCCTACACCTCAAACTCTTTAACCTCTTTATTACATGGAGAGTTTCCTTTTAATTGTGTGATGTGCTCAAAGGGGAAACAAAGTAGTGGAGTGAAGGAAGCTTCACTGGGAGGACTGAAGAAGTTGAAAAAGCAAAACCACACTTGTCATCATATTCCAGTGGATCTTAAGTTGCCTTTGCCATCCTCTGAACAAAAGATTCTTTGGCTGGAGGAGAGCAATATTGGGAAAATACCCATCTTCAGAATTTCTGGCCCTTCTGAATGCTTGTGAGTGGGCACCTTCAGAGCTTGTAAGATACTTGAAAGAACAGACAAAAACCTTAGATATTTCTCCCAAAAATCTACTTACAGCAAACACAAACTAAGCGTATTCTATGTGGCCAATGTGCTTTAAGACAAGAATCTGGTGCCTATGTGGAAATAGACTCATAGAATCATAGAATAGTTAGGGGTGGAAAGGACCTTAAGATCATCCAGTTCCAACCCCCTGCCATGGGAAGGGACACCAAACACTAAACCATGCTACCCAAGGCTATGTCCAACCTGGCCTTGAACACCACCAGCGGTGGAGCATTCACAACTTCCCTGAGCAACCCATTCCAGTGCCTCACCACCCTTACAGTAAAGAATTCCTTCCTTATATCCAATCTAAACTTCCCCTCTTTAATTTTGAACCCGTTACCCCTTGTCCTCTCACTACAGTCCCTAATGAAGAGTCCCTCCCCAGCAT